>CM064548.1:52677689-52869261 GCA_032716605.1 Paralithodes platypus
TGTTTTTCTTTACCCCTTTCTCCCTCATGTTTAGCCCCATTGCTTTTGAGATTTTAAGACGTTCGCCCTATTAGTTTGGCGATTTTAAGAACTTTCACCCCATTTATGTCACTTTTAAGATCTTTAGTGCCATTTAGGTGTCGATTTTTTCCTGGCGAGCGATAGCGAGCCTGTAATTTAAGAGGAATCGGCCTTCGGCCGGGACATTTTTCTACCGAAAAATGTACAAATTTATCTTGAAAGGGGGTCAAGGGGGAGTAATTTCAAGTTTGATGGAAGTCTAGGAAACACACTAAAAACCTCCCCTTAAGCGACTAGTTTCTATGGGATCTTTATCTATCTATCTATCTATCTATATGCTCAGGCCCAATCCCCACTATGGGGGTAGCCGACTCAAGACAGAGTAAGAACAGGGAAAAACACAAAAACAACATAAAACAACAAATAAACACAGATAAAAAACACAAATTACACACATCCAGGTCACCCAGGAGAAGACCCAGAGACCAGGGTCACCAAGGTCGCTCCAGCACTCCCCCGGCCCCCGACGAGGTTCCGATCTCGGCAGGCAGACATGCAGCGGAGCTAAAGCCACAAGCTTTACTAATACCTAGAAAACATTCCCTATAACAGCGTCATAGTAGCAGAGACCTCAACAACCCAAACATATAACAGTCCGGATAAAGCCATGATCGTGTTCCGCCACCCTTACCATAGAATATCTGTGTTACGTTCATCTCAACCGACCGGGAACCATCCATAACCGTAGCTTGGGGTATTTAATCCCTTCATTTTACGTTCATCTCAACCGACCGGGAACCATCCATAACCGTAGCTTGGGGTATTTAATCCCTTCATTTTACGTTCATCTCAACCGACCGGGAACCATCCATAACCGTAGCTTCGGTATTTAAGGAGAGGTATTTAGTTTGTTCCCTAGACCTCCATCAAGCTTAAAATTACACGCTCTTGAGTCCCTTTCAAGATAAATTTGTAAATTTTTCGGGAGAAAAATTTCCCGGCCGAAGGCCGGTTCCTCTTAAATTACAGGCTCGCTATCGCTCGCCAGGATAAAATCGACACCTGAATTGCACGAAAGGTCTTAATATGGGGTGAAAGTTTTTAAAATCGCTAAACTAATGGGGCAAACGTTTTATAATATCAAAAGCAATGGGGCTAAACATGAGGGAGAAAGGGGTCAAGAAAAATATCCCTCAAGTGGAGATCTCCCCTTAACCCCTTCATTACCGGCGATGTTTTTTTTATCTTTTGCTAGCTATATTTAGACGATGTGGGGCAATTGGCCACTTGCGAGTTTCAGGCTATAAGGAAGTTGGAGCCGTGGACATCGATATTAAACAGAAATGCAATAATAATGTATACGTTTCTGATGGATAAATAGTATGTTGAATTGGGTTGCATGTATTTATGAATGCACTACGACCGTATTTTGGCTGGTAATTCGGCTAAATATCAATGTCTACAACTCCAACTTCCTTATAGAACGAAACTCGCAAGTCGGCAATTTAAGGGGAGATCTCCACTTGAGGGATTTTTTTCTTGACCCCTTTCTCCCTCATGTTTAGCCCCATTGCTTTTGATATTATAAAACGTTTGCCCCATTAGTTTAGCGATTTTAAGAACTTTCACCTCATATTAAGACCTTTCGTGCCTTTCAGGTGTCGATTTTATCCTGGCGAGCGATAGCGAGCCTGTAATTTAAGAGGAACCGGCCTTCGGCCGGGAAATTTTTCTACCGAAAAATGTACAAATTTATCTTGAAAGGGACTCAAGGGGGTGTAATTTTAAGCTTGATGGAGGTCTAGGGAACAAACTAAATACCTCCCCTTAAGAAGGATCAGGGGTAGTAAGGAGGGTTAATTGAGATAGTTCGATGCCTTATAATTGCCTATTTAAAACTGAATAAAATAATCTAATCGTAGCCAAAATAAAGTTAGAGGAAGGCACCGGTACAGAGGGGGCTTAAATAGGGGAGATTTCCACTTGAGGGATTTTTTTCTTGACTCCTTTCTCCCTCATGTTTAGCCCCATTGCTTTTGAAATTTTAAGATGTTCGCCCCATTAGTTTGCCGATTTTAAGTACTTTCGCCCCATTTATGTAACTTTTAAGACCTTTCGTCCCATTTAGGTGTCAATTTTTTCCGGGCGAGCGATAGCGAGCCTGTAATTTAAGAGGTACATTTTTCTACCGAAAAATGTACACATTTATCTTGAAAGAGGGTCAAGGGGGTGACATTTTAAGATTGCTGGAGGAGTAGAAAACAAACTAAAAACCTCCCCTTAACCGTGACTCTAATTTATCACCGGGGTAAGCCTACGGGGTCTATGATGATAATACGGTGCTGATAGCTAAAGGAGGTGGGGAGCTGTTTGGAGTTCGCAGTTAAAGGGGAGGCAGACCGTTTTTCTGGACCCACTTCTCCCTAATGTTTAGCCCCACTAGTTTTGAAATTATAAGACGTTCGGCCCATTAGTTTGGCGATTTTATGACCTTTCGCCTTATTTCGTTGTCAATTTTGAGACCTTTCGTGGCATTTAGGTGTCGATTTTTTCCTGGCGAGCGATAGCGAGCCTGCAATTTTAAGAGGAACCGGCCTTCGGCCGGCACATTTTTCTACCGAAAAATGTAAACATTTATCTTGAAGGGGGTGTTTTTCTAAGCTTGATGGAGGTCTAGGGAGGAAACTAAAAAAAATATATGAATAAATGAATTAATAGACCAACCAAACGGTCTGCCTCCCCTTTAAGTGGAAAACGGCTGCTATGGGGTGAAATCTCTTGTTTGTTTTCGTTCACAGCCTCTCCCACACCCTGTTTCCCAGTCCAGCACCCCAGCCCTTCAGTCGCCCGGCAGCCAGCAGAGGAGGAGGGTGTTTCCGCGGCCCTCTTCCTGTCTCTCCCGTGTTGCTGGACCTCGTCTACGAAAAGGAACGCACTTTTTCATGGGACTCCGAATCAAGTTTTATAGCAAACGAATATAAATTGGACAGTAGTGTGTGGTGAGATAATGTTATATTTTCGAAAGGAAGAGGAGAATATTCGATAACGAGATAACAAGAACAAGGCTGATGAAAGTGACAATACGTGTTATACGAGCAGTTACTAGTAGCAATTAACTGGTTTGACTAATAACTGTTGAATTGCAATAGTTGATGTAACCAAGGAATTTAGAATTTAAGGATTTGCTTTCTCAAATATTACAAAGTATATGAAACGAAAACGATATATGCTAATGCTCATCTGAAGACACTGAACATTTAATATATAAAATTAATACTTCAAATAGAAAAAAAAGAGGTATCATGTTTACTAGAAATAGACTTTAAAAACAATTCAAGAAAATACATAAACATTTACAGCATTAAGGGGAGGCAGTTGGTTTTTCGAGTCCTCCGCCTCCCTCATGTTTAGCCCTCTTAGTTATGAGATTTCGACATTCGCTCCATTAGTTTGGCGATTTTCAGACCTTTTGTCCCATTTTTTTTCCAATATTAAGATCTTTCGTCCCATTTTTTGCCAATATTAAGACCTTTCGTGCCATTTAGGTGTCTATTTTTTCCTGGCGAGCGATAGCGAGCCTGTATATGAAGAGGAATCGGCCTTCGGCCTGGGCATTTTTCTACCGAAAAAATGTACAAATCTATCTTGAAGGGGGGTCTAGGGGGTATTTTTCTAAACTTGATGGAGGTCTAGGGAGGAAACTACAACAATATATGAATAAATAAATGAATAGACCAAACAAACAACCACTGTCCCCTTAAGTGGAGGTATTTAGTTTGTTCCCTAGACCTCCATCAAGCTTAAAATTACACTCCCTTTAGTCCCTTTCAAGATAAATTTGTACATTTTTCGGTAGAAAAATGTCCAGGCCGAAGGCCGGTTCCTCTTAAATTACAGGCTCGCTATCGCTCGCCAGGATAAAATCGACACTGAATTGCACGAAAGGTCTTCATATGGGGTGAAAGTTCTTAAAATCGCTAAACTAATGGGGCAAACGTTTTATAATATCTAAAGCAATGGGGCTAAACATGAGGGAGAAAGGAGTCCAGAAAAAAATCCCTCAAGTGGACATCTCCCCTTAAGTGTACGTCTAGAAGCAGGCTGTCAACCAGAGTATTGTTGTTTGAAGACTTGAAGGAATTTGAGAAGGCATGCAAGACAATTAACATGATATAATATTGTTTTGGCCATGGTATATATATCACTTGCAAAGACAATTAACATGATATAATATTGTTTTGGCCATGGTATATATATCACTTGCAAAGACAATTAACATGATATAATATTGTTTTGGCCATGGTATATATATCACTTGCAAAGACAATTAACATGATATAATATTGTTTTGGCCATGGTATATATATATCACTTACAAAGACAATTAACATGATATAATATTGTTTTGGCCATGGTATATCACTTGCAAAGACAATTAACATGATATAATATTGTTTTGGCCATGGTATATCACTTGCAAAGATAATTAACATGATATAATATTGTTTTGGCCATGGTATATATATCACTTACAAAGACAATGAACATGATATAATATTGTTTTGGCCATGGTATATATATCACTTGCAAAGACAATTAACATGATATAATATTGTTTTGGCCATGGTATATATATCACTTGCAAAGACAATTAACATGATATAATATTGTTTTGGCCATGGTATATATATCACTTACAAAGACAATTAACATGATATAATATTGTTTTGGCCATGGTATATCACTTGCAAAGACACCATTGGAAGTATAATCCATAATTTTGTTCTTAAACACATACCATTGCCAAAACTATAATACGATAAAAACAATGTATATATATAATATTAATGGACTCGGCTTTCTAGGTGAGAGAAATGAGATGGAAAACGATGGACTATAAATTATGTACTCCTTAATGAAACAATAATTACTGAAGAAGATTGATTTGGATACGTAACACAACAATTCTACTTATTTGTGTTTAGACTGATGCAAATAGACTTCAACAGATCCGAGGTAAGACGCTATTATTTGTCTACCCATTATTAGTATTATTATTATTATTATTATTATTAGTAGTAGTAGTAGTAGTAGTAGTAGACTGGTAGTAGTATCATTGTTTTTATTATTATTATTATTATTATTATTAGTAGCAGTAGTAGTAGTAGACTGGTAGTAGTATCATTGTTTGTATTATTATTATTATTATTAGTAGTAGTAGTAGTAGTTGTAGTAGTAGTAGACTGGTAGTAGTATCATTGTTATTATTATTATTATTAGTAGTAGTTGTAGTAGTAGTAGTTGTAGTAGTAGTAGTAGTAGTAATAGTAACAGTAGTAGTATCACAATTATTATTATTATTATTATTATTATTATTATTATGATGGATGGGACTCGTCAGCTTTGGTCGGCAATCCAGCTAGATTTGGAAGGACTTCTTGTAAATGCAAATAATGTAATCCCTTTGATTCAACAGAGCCTTTTGAATCCCAATAAAATCGAACAATATTTGCCAGAAAAAAAATGTTGCTCCTATTCCTGGAGGGGTTAATAATAATAATATCAGGGTGTCAAACCGGAGCAATTTTGTGTTTCGACTTGAATATGGGAAGGAATACAAGAACACAATATGAAATAGCATTTTTTTTTTTTGGGTGGTAATTTTATCACCTCCAAAGATATAATTTGAACTATAAACCTCAAGTTTATCTTTACACATAATAAAGACTAACCATAATAATACCATAATAATAATAATAATAATAATAATAATAATAAAGACTAACAATGATGAACTCTGATTTCCTTTGGGGTCTTCTCCTGGATGACCTAGATGTGTGTGTGAATTTGTATTTTGTTTTTGTGTGTTCATTGTTTTCCGTTGTGTTTTGTGTTGTCCCTGTTCTTGCTCTGTCTTGAGTCGGCCACCCCCCAAAAAAAAAATAAAAATAAAATAAAAATAAATAAAAAAAAATAAAAAACAAAAAAGGAAAAGTGGGGATTGGGCCTGAGTAAATAGATAAATAGATAGATAGATTTCCTGTGACACCCTGGGCTGATTTATGTATTGAATGATTCCGTATGCATGGTGTATCTGAAAACCAAAAGTCAGGTCAGATAACCCCTTCGGTACCGGCGACGTCTTTTCATTTTTATCTTAGCTAGATCTAGACGATTTTTATGCAGTTTAAGAAGGATCTGTGGCAGTAAAAAGGGTTAAGTGAGATAGTTTGAAGCCATTAATTGTTGGAGGCCCTTTAAAACTTAATACAATCGTCTAAATGTAGCCAGAATAAAGTTAAAAGGACGGCACCAGTACAGAAGGGGTTATTAATAGGGGGGATGGTTCACTTTTTGGTCGATTATTTCGTAGATATATTTTTTTAGTTTCCTCCCTAGAATTCCATCAAACTTAAGAACACATCCATTCGATCCCCCTTCTAGATTAATTTTACATTTTTCGGTAGAAAATTTTTCTTCCAAACTTACAGGCTCACTATCGTTCTCCAGGAAAAAAATCGAGAGAGAGAGAGAGAGAGAGAGAAAAAGAGAGCGAAAGAAAGAACAAAAAAACAGAGAGAGAGAGAGAGATATAAAGAAAGAAAGAAAGAAAGAACAGAAGAGAGAAAGAAAGAGAGAGAGATTCCCCCCAGGTGGTGTTATGTAAGTGTACGAGGGAGATGAAGAGTGTGGGTTTTTTGTCTTTTTTCTATGTGATTGAGGGAGGCAAAAGGCAGAACTGCCTATAGCGAGTGCCTCCCCCATAGTTGAAAGAGTGACAGGGCCAAAATCAAGGGACGTTCGAGCCAAAATGCCTGGACACACTGACTTTGAAGCAATTTAAGTCATAGGAAGAGGGAAAGACTGATTCTGGGAGAGAGTTCCAGAGCTCAGCTGTTGAGTAGAAGAAAGTTTGAGAGTAACGTTTCACTCTTGGGTTGGAGAGTTGCACAGAGTAGGGGTGGGATTGAGTTGCAAGACGGGTACCACGTGCCCTACGTAAAGGAGGTGGTATACACTGGGAAAGCTCTGAGGAACACTGATTATTATAGTAGCAATAGAATAGCGAGAGAGATGCAACATTGCGGCAGAGAGAGAGAGAGAGAGAGATTGCAGAGAGTTGGTGAGTGGACGGGAGTTAATGATACGAAAGGCCTTCCTTTCAACTTTGTCTAGGAGAGCGGTGTGAGAGGAACCTCCCCACACATGTGAACAATACTCAATACAAGGACGCACTATGCGCCTGTACAGAGCAAGAAGCTGTGCAGGGGAAAAGAACCCCCTAAGGCGGTTGAGCACACCCAGCTTCTGGGAGGCTGCCTTAGCAAGACTGGTAATATGGTCCTTCCAACTGAGAGCAGAAGAAAAAGAGACATCAAGAATATTGAGAGAAGATGAAGGGTTGATTTTTGTATTGTTGAAGAATAAGGGATAGTCTGCTGGGGTTAAGGGGGGTCACCTGTTTTTTTAAATTTTTCTCTCCTTTTCACCCTTTCCCTGGTTTGTACCCATTCGGCCCCATTCAGCCAACTGTTTTAAGATGTTTATCCCCCATCCAGGTGTCGATTTCTTCGTGGCGAGCGAAAGCGAGCCAGCATTGTATGGATAAATCCGGCTTCGCCGGAGACATTATTCTATCGAAAAATGTACAAATATAGCTTGCTGTCAAAACAAATATATATATATATGGTGGCTGTCTACCGCTCGCCAGGAAAATATTGACACCTGGATGGGGGTAAACGTCTTAAAACAGTAGGCTGAATGGGGCCGAATGGATACAAGCCAAAGAGAGTGGGAGAGAAAGAGAAAAACAAGCGAGGTGGGCTCCCTTAAGAGGAAGGCGAGGTGGCGGGCTTATATTTGGGGGGAGGAATTTTTGCTTTTATTTTAATTTTATTTTTCCTTTCTCGCTATGTTTTGTTTTTTTCGCTTTTCTTGTCTATTTAATTTGCCTTTCTTGCTATGTACAGTATTTGTTTTTCGCATTTAATTTAATTTAATTTATATTTTCTCGTTTTTTTTTTTTTTTTTTTCCATCTTAGTTTTCCATGCGCGCTATGATGTTCGGCTGTTTTTGTCGTTTCGTTTTTCTTTTATTTGTATTTGTCCATGCGCGCTATGTCGTTCGTTCCTCTTCTGCTGCTTTTATATTTGTACAGTTGTTTTTGTTTTAGTTTATTATTGATATCCGTATACAAAGTTTTTTATTCAGGTTTTCCCATTTTCTCTTTGCCGTTTACTTATTTGTTCGTAGTTTGGCTTTTCGCTGTTATTTTATTTTGATTATCTTCTCGGTAGTAGTAGTAGTAGTAGTAGTAGTAGTAGTAGTAGAAACCAGTATTAGCAGTAGTATTAGCCATGCAATCAAACTTACAATTAACTTATGATCGCAATAGTTTGTTGCATAAGAAACAAATATATAAAACAATATTCACATACACATAGGCTACACACATAGGTAACACACATAGTACCATATGAGGTAATACATTAACATTTCAACAAGCCACAAATGGTGAGTCAGAGAGGAACTACGGAAGCCAAGGGGGATCTTTAAATGTCACCTAGCATTGCTTAGTGAAGCCCCCACACACTCTCTCTCTCTCTCTCTCTCTCTCTCTCATTGTGTAGGCAGAGGCTTATTTATGTAAGCTGATTTACTAGAACAGTTATGTATACAATATATATATATTAAATTATACGTGACAAGAGGAAAGGCCATACAACAATTTGAACAATATGGACCACGGGGATTAAGCAATGAGTGTTACCACATGTATAATGCTATAGCCAGTGTATTAAGACCAAACAACGATTTCTACGTGGCCACACTGTGAGGCCAGCCAGTGTGCCTTGGGGCGGTCGGCTGGGGTGGGTGGTAGGGTGGGGTGATGTGGTAATCATTGCCACATGTATATATGCAATAGCCAGTATGTCTGGGGTGAACATTGAGGCCACAAGCTTACGTGACAACACCGTAATGCCGGACAGATTGGCGCAGATGGAGGGAGGGATGCGGCGTGATGATGATGAAAACAACGAGAAAGAATAAATTAATATGAAAGAAGAAGGGAGATGGGTATGGGGGAGGAAGGATAGAAAGGAATACATGAGAGAGGGATATTGGTAGGGAAGAAAGGAAAATATAATAGTACCGTCTTCCGGAAGGTGGAATGTAGATACAAAGAATCAAGGAAGTATAGGTGAGAGGGAAACAATAATACCATATACATTCACTCACACACACACACACACACACAAGGGCTAGCCAGAAAATCAATACGACTTGGTGACTAGGGAAAAGACAGACAGGACGTGTGATAGCGAGAGAGAGTGAGGAGGGCAGAGAGAGATAACACCCATGCACACACTGGGGCATGCCAGAAATTCAATACGGTTCAGTGACTCTGTGACTGGGGAAGTGACAGCATCTGTGTTACTCTTTTGGAGGACAAGAGAAAGAGAGAGAGGGGAAAACGAGAAATATGGACGCACCCGACACTGCTTAACCTACGGGGGCTCATATTTCCATTTCCAGGGTTCATTAGGTACAATGTTTTTCACTTTTCCGTGGTTTTAAAACCTGTAGATTCCATTTTTGCAAATGGAAAAATGCAATTAATAACCCGATGCTAGCGAAATCATGAAGTGATATACCGGCTGACACTGTCAGGGTTAAAGCGATGTGTTATGCGTACCCGGTACATAACTTTTAACAGGCTGTTCCTTTATTGTTGAATCTAATCTCAATTCGTATTATGTAAGCATATTATGTAGCTATATTATCATGTTGGTTACATTCAGAATGATTCAAACTACACATACAGTAAAGCATTAATCCCTATAACGGTAGTGGACAATGGAAATACGTTTCCAAGATACTTAACTGGACGCCTATCTATAAATCTAGAAGAAGCACCATCTGAAAATAACACCAGTGTTTACTTTTATTAAACACAATTTACATAGGCCTACACAAACAAATGCATTCTCGTAGAAACGCAAGTGATTCTCTCTCTCTCTCTCACTCTCACACACTATCTCTCTCTCTCTCTCTCTTTCTCTTACACACACACACACACGAACACCACGGACGAAGAAGAAACTCCATAATTTTTTCTTAGATTCACTGGGCCTGTAAATTTAAGCTGCTTTCGGCGAAGAAAAACAGTCTTGTTAATTATGAGTTAACCCTTTCAACATCCAATATGCATTAATTTTCTGTTTTCTGGCTATTTTTAGAAGATATTATTCAGATTAGAAAGGGCATATGGAAGTCAGAAGGTTTATTGAGATAGTCTTTACCCTTATAATCCCCACAGATCCTTTTTAAACTACTGTTTAAAGAAATTTATTCCCATCTAGGTGTCGATTTTTTCTGGAGAGCGGTAGCGAGTCAACATATGTATTTATAATGTTTGTGACAGCAGGCTAAATTTGTACATTTTTCGATAGAAAAATGTCTCCGGCGAAGCCAGACTTCTCCATACAATGCTGGCAAGCTATCGCTTCGTCAGGAAAAAAATCGACACCTGGATGGGGATAAACGTCTTAAAACAGTATGCTGAATGGGGCCGAATGGATACAAGCCAGAACAGGAGAGAAAAAACGCAGGTCACCCCCCTTAATATGTCGGTCAAGGTTACTCCCAACCATTGAGTAAAAGTTGACGATTCTATTCAGCTGAGGAGGGACGTCTCCCAATTAAAAGGTTACAGACTATCACAGTTTAATTTGGTACAGAAAGGGTTAATAATTGGTTCAGAAAGGGTTAATAATTGGTTCAGAAAGGGTTAATAATTTCGCGTATAAAGGGTTAATAATTTCGCGTATAAAGGGTTAATAATTTCGCGTATAATGGGTTGATAATTTCGCGTATAAAGGGTTTATAATTTCTCGTATAAAGGGTTAACAATTTCGCGTATAAAGGGTTAACAATTTCGCGTATAAAGGGTTAACAATTTCGCGTATAAAGGGTTAACAATTTCGCGTATAAAGGGTTGATAATTTCGCGTGTAAAGGGTTAACAATTTCGCGTATAGAGATGATGAAAAAGAGGCTCTCACGTTTTTCCTAAGCGAAGAGGAATACGTTACACGTTTATTAAAATAGGGTTTCCCTTCGCCGAAAACAGCTTAAGGGGGAGATTTCCACTTGAGGGATTTTTTTCTTGACCCCTTTCTCCCTCATGTTTAGCCCCATTGCTTTTGAGATTTTAAGACGTTCGCCCCATTAGTTTGTTGATTTTAAGAACTTTCACCCCATTTATGTCACTTTTAAGACCTTTCGTCCCATTTAGGTGTCGATTTTTTCCTGGCGAGCGATAGCGAGCCTGTAATTTTAGAGGAAGGCCGGGACATATTTCTACCGAAAAATGTACAAATTTATCTTGAAAGGGGGTCATGGGGGTGTAATTTCAAGCTTGATGGAAGTCTAGGAAACAAACTAAATACCTCCCCTTAATAGTGTTTTCCTTCGCCGAAAGCAGCTTAATACTAGAAGTACTTCATAGATATTACTGGGACTACCACAGATAACCTACATACACATTTCAACATGTAAGTCAACCGCCGGCCGACCCGGTATCATATTTATAGCCTAGGCCAATTCATCTTTCCAGGTCTAAACATTTAATTTATGTCCGTTTCTCCTCTACCCCCTAGGAATAATAAACAGGATAATAATAATATTTATAGATTATACAATTTCGGCGATCGAGAAGAATTGTGTTCCATCAATTTTGTTTCGTTTGTATAATAATTGATCTCTGCATGTTTTTTTATTGTCGTTAAGAATTTCGTCCGTGTGATTATTTTTTTCTTTCGCCATTCGTGCGTCGTACACAAGTGCTGCGATCGTCCGATTAAATGGAGGGAAGGGGATTGTAATCTTATTAACTGTTGTCTGTTTTCATATTTTTGTTGGGGGGGTTCGAAATTCTTGCGTAGTTGCAGTTATAGGGGTAATTTTTTTTGTGTAGGGCGTAAACATTTTTTTCTTCCTTGCGTTATATCCGTTGTTCCTCTATCAATTCCTCCCTTTATTCCTCCCTCACATAACTCGTTCCAGAGGTAACGGAACCGTGTTATCTTAACTTTCTTTTGTCGTTCGTTGTTCATCTCAGATTAGGCTGATAGGATAGGGTTTGCTTGTTCTTGTTCCTTTCGGTGCTATTTGATTAGGCAGGTAGGATAGGACTTGCTTTTCTTAGTTCCTTTCACTCTTCGAGGGTGCAATGGCATCAGTAAAGGGGATATATGAAGAGGCAGCTGTCTTAAACCTCACCGGGGATAGGTTCGACTCCTACATAATTAATAGAAAGAAGGAGGAGGAAGAAAAGAGGGAGAGGGAGACACGAGCACTGGATAGGGAGGAGACTAAGGTAGCGAGGGAACACGAGGTAGTATGGCTGAGAAGGCTAGGGAGAGTCCCAGGGAAAAGGCGGCTGAGGCAGAGAGAGAGCATCAAAGGAAGCTCGATCTTATTAAAGCTAAACCAGGGGATAAGGGTGTCAACGGTCATGTGGATGCTCCAATGGGGTTGCCACGCATCAAGCAGCCCATGTATAAGGTGGGTGATGATATAGAACCTTTCATAATGAGGCTCGAAAGAACCGCAACGGCATATGCTCTTGACGAGACAGCCAAGGAAATACAATTCCTTTCACTCTTTGAGGGCCCGGCGCTCACACTGTTGAATCGCTTAGGGTCCGACAAGTCCAGATATGGCGATATGAAGGCTGCGTTGGTCGAGGCATACGGGCTCACGGCACAGGCTGCCCGGCAGCAATTCGTATCTGCTAGGTTAGCTGAAAAGGAAACCGCTACCCAGTTCCTGGCTAGGCTTGAGGGTTATCTGGATGTCTGGGTAAACAAGGATAAGACTCCCGACAGTAGGGATGGGTTACGTGATCTCTTCCTGCAAACGCAGTTTGAGCTGTCGGCTCCGAATGACCTCATGGCCCAGTTCAAACTGAGCAAGGTTACCTCGGCTAAGAGTATGGCGGCTGAGGCAGATGCATATTTTGAGGCCCACGGGTACCAGCGGCGGAGAACGTTGAACGAGGGCGGTAACAAAGGCAAAGGCAACCCTGACCCGGGCCCCAAACAGGCCCAAGCAGGGGCACACGGGAAATGGAAGGGTCAGGGACCTCAGAATCCGAAATATTACCCTAACTCAAAGGGTCAACAGGGTCAACGGTGGTCTGGAGATAACCGTCAACAAAGTTCGGCTGCTGCTTCTCAGACTGTACAGGCACACAGCAAGAATGGGGCGCCGACTAAATCACAAGGCACGTCCCACGCCTTGTGACTGGTAGCAGGGGGTGCTGGGATGGGAAAACAAAGCACAGGGTTCCTAGTGCAGCCAGGTAGAGTAGGGGGGGTATCTGTAGAGGTGCTTAGAGACAATGGGTCGTCTGGGTGTATCGTGCGGGACACTCTGGTCAAGCACCACCAATTCACGGGGCGAGGAATCAACGTTCGCATGATCAATAGTTCCACCACCACAGTTCCCGAGGCAAGGGTGGAAATTGAATCTCCGTTTCTTTCTGG
The DNA here is from genome assembly GCA_032716605.1 of Paralithodes platypus. Taxonomy (NCBI): domain Eukaryota; kingdom Metazoa; phylum Arthropoda; class Malacostraca; order Decapoda; family Lithodidae; genus Paralithodes; species Paralithodes platypus. The sequence goes on from CM064548.1 coordinate 52,691,264, forward strand.
TAGCATCACAGCAGCCGTAATGCATGATCCAATTTATGACTTGATAGTGGGGAACGTCCGGGGAGCCAAGTACGGCCCCACGAGCGAGATAGCCACCCATACGGTGGCCGCAGCAGTCACTAGGGGCGTACCCATGGCACGAAAAGACCCGAAGTCGCTGGCGGTCACGACTTCCTCAGAGCTCACAGAGAGTCAGGATGTTGTCCATGAGCAGCAGCAAGACGCATCCTTGGCAAGTGTTAGGGCAAAGCTTGGTAAGGTCGTCGTTGAAGGTGAAAAGGGGCGTAAGTCGTAGATTGCAGAGAAGGGAGGTCGGATCTATCGTGTAGTGCAGTACCCTCACTCTGAGGAGCAGTGGCAGTTTGTGGTTCCCTTGAAGTATAGGACAGCCATCCTCAGGATGGGCCATGAGGGTAGCCTTGGTGGTCACATGGGTAGGCAGAAGACGCAGGATAGGGTTCAGGTGGAGTTTTATTGGCCTGGGATAGCGAGCAATGTCCGCAGATGGATTCGCTCCTGTGATGTGTGCCAGAAGACCTGCGACCGAGGTCGAGTCAAGCCCGCACCTTTGAATCCGTTGCCTGTCATCACGACACCCTTTGAGCAGTTAGGGGTGGACATTGTGGGTCCAATTCAACCTAGAGCCAGTGATGGGTCCCGATTCATCCTCACGCTAGTCGATTTCAGAACGAGGTGGCCAGAGGCGGTCGCTCTGAAGAATATCGAGACTACAACTGTTGCCGAGGCAATTTTGGAGGTCTTCTGTCGAGTAGGGATCCCCAAACAAATACTATCTGACAGAGGGACGCAGTTCACCTCTGCAATGATGGGGGAAGTACTCAGGTTGCTGTCTGTGAAGGGTCTGAAGACGACTCCATACCACCCACAATGTAACGGGCTGGTCGAGCGTTTCAAAGGGACACTCAAGAAGATGCTGCGGCGGATGACAGCCGACCAACCAAAGGAGTGGCCTAGGTTCATTGCTCCGTTGCTCTTTGCATACCGGGAAGCTCCCCAGATTTCGTTGAAGTTCTCTCCCTTCGAGCTTGTGTATGGTAGGGCAGTCCGGGGTCCGTTGCAGGTGTTGCGAGAGCTTTGGGACGGTGACGAGCCCAGCGAGGAAGTGAAGACCACTTACATATATGTTCTCGATCTGGCTGAAAGGCTGAAGTCAACATGTGAACTATCCCAAGTCGAGCTGACAAAGGCAAGAGAGGTGCAGAAGTCTTACTTCGATAAGAAGGCTAAGGTGCGCAGATTGGAGCCAGGTAGCAAGTATTTGCTCCTTCTGCCCACTGCTCATAACAAACTGCTGGCCTAATGGAGGGGTCCATATACGGTCATAGACAGAATGTCGGATGTAAACTACATTGTTCAGATCGGGAATCTCAAGAAGAGATTCCACATCAACATGCTTATAAGGAGTACCACACGAGAGAAGTGAGTGGAGCTGCGATGATGGAAGGCTCGTGGAGGCAGCAGGTTGCTACTCCCGAGATGGCGGAAGCCATAGATCTAGTGAGGGGCACTATACTAGCGGGAAGGGTCATATCACAGCAGCAGCGGCAGTCATCTCCGAAGTTGATGGTGATGGTCCCGAGACAGTCCAGCTAGGGCAAGAGGAAGGTCTCTCACAGGTTCGTCGTGGCGCTGAGTTGTCAAGTCAGGAGGGGCGGGAATTGGATTCGCTCCTTGGTAAGTACAGGAGCGTTTTCTCGGATAGGCCCGGAATCGACGAGTCGAGAGTCACGCAATTGAGCTGACCAGTTCGGTTCCGGTACGAGTAAATCCGTATCCCATTCCGCTCCGTCTGCACGACCAAGTCCAGAAGGAGATCAGGGAAATGGAGTTAGCAGGTATCATCGAGAAATCCTCTTCTCAATATTGTAGTCCGATGGTGGTTGTCAAGAAGAAGGAGGGCGGTGTGCGCATCTGCGGGGATTACCGTCGGCTGAATGCCTTGACAAGGGTTGATGCGGAACCTATGTGCGACCTTCGTGCCATCTTTGCCAGGCTTGCAGGTTCAACGATCTTTTCCAAACTAGATCTCACCAAGGGGTTCTTCCAGATACCTCTGGATCCAGCTAGCCGCAAGGTCACCGCTTTTGGTACGCCAGACGGGCTGTACCAGTACACTGTGTTGTCCTTCAGTCTTATGAATTCGCCGACGGTGTTTAACCGTATGATGCGTCAGGTCCTGCGAGACATACCGGGTGTGGAGGTCTTCGTTGGTGATGTTCTTGTTCACGCACAGTCTTTCAGAGAGCACATGTCAATTCTGGAGAAGGTCTTGTCTAGGTTGCAGGAGTACAACTTGAAGGTGATACCTAGCAAGTGTGAGGTGGGCCAGAAACGGGTGCAGTACCTAGGACATGTGGTTGGGGATGGTCAATGCGGTTGTCAGGGTAATAAGATCTCTAAGATTCGCGATGCTCCTAGGCCCACTACAAAGAAGAAGGTTCGGTCATTCTTGGGGCTTGCCGGCTACTACAGGGAGTTCATTCCACATTTTTCTGCGTTGGCTACTCCGTTGTACGACTTACTAAAGAAGCATGCTCCAAACAGAATTCCGTGGGGTACGGAACAACAAGAGGCTTTCAACGCACTAAAGACTCAACTCTGCAAGGAACTTATCCTGAAGTTGGCAGATTTCAGGAAACCATTCATTCTAAGGACTGATGCTGCACAGGATGCAGGAGGAAGATGGAGAGTTATTCCCCATTGCATACCACAGTAGGCAACTCTAGGGAGCTGAGCTGAATTACAGCACGGTGGAGCTGGAATTGTTGGCGGTGGTCGAAGGGGTCAAGGAATACTACTTCTATTTGTTCGGAGGGGAGTTCACGCTCGAGACTGATCATATGCCTCTGACAAGCCTCAAGACCTCGAGGAATGCCTATTCCAGACTCATGAGGTGGACACTTTTCCTGCAGCAGTTCAGCTTCGTTGTAAGGTTCATTAAGGGTAGTAACAACGTCGGTGCTGTTTGGTTGTCACGGTTGACTAATGATGTAGAGGATCGGGAGTAAGTAGCTTGTATGTGCATATGAGAGGGTTGGGATTTTTTTTTAGAACAATGATCTGCCACCCACTTATATTACAGGAATGAGTTGTTCAGGCGAGCTGGCGAGACGCGACGCTGAGCAGACCAAGAATCAGACCAAGCAGCTACAACCAAGGATCCCCACATCAAGTCCCGGATAACCGGGCCATCAACATACTCAGCTAAGACATTACAAATCCCATTTACCCACGAATATCCCAAGTACACCATGTATTCAGACATCTCCTCACATAACAGTAACTCAGCTAGTTTGTCATTGTAAATGAGTGGGTTTGCCACTAGAGTTAAACCTCACTAGGTGCATTGCCACCAGGACCTCGTCGCTGGCCAAAAATGTGAACTCAGGAGTTTTCCCCTTTCAGTAGTAATTTTAATGTAAATGTAGAGAGGTTTTTCTACTCAAGGGTGACCATTGCATGCGCCAGTGACTGTTAGACTCACACTACAGTATGGAAGACACTCTGAATGACGCTAGGTGATTTTAACGGAGTAAAATAAATTTTAGTGGCGAGGGATGTCACGGGATCGTGTCTGAGATATATATAGCTAGACATATTAGAGAGTCGAGGGGGGTACGGGGAGAGTATAGAGAAAGAGAAGAGGGGGAGGGGACGTGCGGTCAGTAACTATGGTCAAGAAGGTTCGGGAACCTTCGAGAAGGGTCTAGAAGGTCCTAGATGTTCTTTCCTTTTCCCGCCAATTCTCCAAGCATACGCTTGGTCCAAACCGAGGGTATAAATAAAGCAGGAGAGGGGAACGCAGTCCTTAGTCCCCCAGTTGGTGCCAGCGAGTGAAGTGCTTGTGTGTGCGGAGTGGCGACCAGGGTGACGCGGCACCCTCCTTCGACCATGTGTAAAGGTTAGTATACAGTGTTATTATATAAGTAATCTGATGTGCTAGACGCGGTCATTAATATGCGATAAGGGTAAATTCAAGGGAGGGTTAATTGTTTTGCCTGGCATATAGGACTCCGTTAGTCTAGTGGTATCAGATTAGTGACGGGTAATTTTAGGAGTGAGTTTGACCGAGTGTGGCTCAGTCAAGGCTCTAGTTAATTAAATTAGAAGGGTTAATTAAGTTAGTTAAACATTTGAATAGAAGGAGCGAGTGGTGTGTGAACGTAATTTTCGGATTCATTCTCATCAATTTGTGTCTTTTATTCAATAAACCGTTTTAATAGAATGTTTGTTTAATTTATCATTGTTAATTGTTAAATAACAGTTTTCCAATTATACATTCAAATTTCTAAAAACATAGTCCCATCGTGTCAATAATTGAACAGCCTATATATCTATATAAATCTATATATATACACACCGTTAATTCTGTAAGCTGGCCGAACAACAAAATATACTGTATCGATCGGTATAAATATATTGGATAGGCGTGTCTTTGATTTGTATCCCGGGTAATTAATTAAGGAATATTTTCCTACGAGATCCTATATCTTAGTGGCCCAATTTATATACAAATCAGGGAGGCGACCTATTACAGCTAGTTAACACCTTACGAGTGGGTGGTGGAGTATATTTCACTGTGCCGCTCAGCATTTTTTTGTTACCATAAATGTGGTTGTTTCCGTGCTCTTTTTCATGCATAAACAAGACCCAGAGCGTAATACAAGTATGTATCCCTGAAAGGGCGTAAATTGAGCTTTCCAATGACACCCGAACTATCCTTCTACGATCACTGGTTGTCTTGCAACGATCGTGCTACCGAAGGGCAAAATCGCTAAAATACGGTAATTTCTTTATATAATTACGTATGTAGCGAGGGAGTGAGGGTGGATGTAAGTGGAGTAAATCTCAGTAGGTCCACGGCGGCCGTGGCGAGCGGTCATGAGGTAACCCATGCTCCTCCAGTCACTCGTCTCTCTCTCAGAGCCAATATTGCGCCAAACTTGAACTCGGACTTAAGTCGGGCCCCGCCACATAGTGCACATTTTTCGATACGGACTTAAGTCGGGCCCCGATAGACAAGGGTTAAGCAAATTTCCAAGCCAAGTTGACGATCATAAGAGTGTGATTTACTGTTTGGTTCACTGGGTACTTCATTAGAAAAACAGTCTCGGTTTTCTTCATTGTGGCTAATATTACTCTTATCACTAACCACATGTGCAGCAAACTCTCTCGCCAATATGAATGTTTTCATCCGATACTTAAAACTAAGAGCATGTGGTTGATCATTGGGACCACTCATTTGCCTGATACAGCCGACAAACTTTTCAATGCAGTCTTTATTTAGCCTCCTAGTCATAATGAATTCAAACCCATAATTTAGTTTCAACATTTCATTCAATCCTAAGAGAGACTGGCTTTTCACCATGCATATGAGAATTAATTGCATCAAACCACTGATCAACAAGGCATATGAATTTTGTTGTGGCATCCCAATTTTGACTGCAAGAGTCCTCTCTCACCTAAGTATTGAAGTGCACTTGCACAACTCTTTGACAGCAGCTGTGTTGCATACTTGACTTGCTGCCTCTGTTGACTAGTTACATTCAGATGAATATCCGTTATTTTATAGGCTAAACCATATTCTGTTTTTGTCTTTGCTAACATCTCACAAATACAGTCATCACACACTATATCACCATTCTCCAAAAAAAATCCAGAATCCAGAAGATTATTCCTAATTAGTTTTATCATGTGTGGGACATCAGCAAAGACAAAAACTTCCCTGTCAGCACATGGTTTTGAAAGACATACTCTTAGCTTTAACAAGATCTATGCCCATTACCTTCCATACACAAAGATTACATGGCACTAAATCATGTACGAACGCTATAACTGAGTAACATACTGACTCTACTTTTTTAATTAAATCAAGTATAATATTGTTCATGTTTGATTCATGATTCATCAAACTTATAGTAAATCGGCTGCTTCCACTGACCTACAAGCCATCTTAACATCACAACTTGTATATTGTTGTGTGGCCTGTATAAGGTGTCTTTACCTTTGTCATAACACCATTGTTTGCTGATACTCATTTCATCAAAGCACATGACTACTAACTTCTCTTTATCATCTAAAGTATCTGCCTTGGATTTCATTAGTTGTAAGACGGATGACAAGATGCCTGGCTCACAATCAAAACACTTTGCTCTGTCTTTTAACCCGAGAGCGGCTCGCCATTGGTAGTTCAAACCCCTTCCGCCAAGCGAGGATATTTTGGTTCATTCCCGCCTAAAATCGTAATTTTACCATAAATATCGTTATTACTTATTCATATGTGCCTATTTTACATTTAATATGAAGATATTAACATGTAACAGCAATAAAACAAGTGGGAATAGTATTTGAGGGATGAAAAAGACAAATTATTGCCGACCCACCAGTCACGAGACGTATATCCACCCTCTTCGAGGCCTGAAGGCAGACTGATGTCTCTCTCTCGTTGTCTTTCTCTTCCCACACTCTCTATATGCACACTAGACGACCTTGGAACCGGGTTGGAGATATTGGCACAATAAATAAACCGATAAGCAAGGAAATGAGAGGAAAAATAGGTGATAATTGAAGGGGGGAGGGAGGGGGCTTTGACACATGTGGAGGAGTGGTAGGAGGCATGGAGGGGAATTATCTCACTTAATCACATATTCCTTTGTTTTGAGTGCTACTGGGGTATTTTAAAACAAATTGTGGGCCTTGAATCTTAAAGGGCATAGACCATACAAATTCTCATTCCATTTTATCACTGGCTAAAGCATGATTGATTATGCACAGTTGTCTTGGTTTGCCTTTAATTTTGATCTAACATACTAAACAAAACCGTGTAAGATATTTCAAGCTTTAGGAGCTTGATGGCAAACCCTGTCGCCTCTCTCTTTTGTTTGTGAGAGAGAAACTTGACCGAGGGAACTAAATCTGCTTTGATATTACCTATATTTAACTTAGCCTGATGTATCTCGTACATGATGAAGGAAAGTGAAGGCAGTATTTGATATATATATCACATGAGTGAAAAATGTGTCTATCCTAAAGTATCTATCAACACATTTATTCATATTTTGGTATCGTTAAGCATAAATAAATACGTATTGGCAGCTTTATTCATATGGCAACACTAGTGTTTATTCTAAGGGTAGACAAGTACTTTCCTACTACAACAGCGTACGGCCAACCTGTCAAAATATTCCATCTTTATTTTCACTTTATCAGTGCATTATTCGATAGTTTGCCATTATTTCCACACTTCATTATTAAACTTATGCTGCTCGTACAATTTTTCATGCTCCTCCTTTAGATATCTGTCCATTTTTATACTGCTTTCACAGCTTGAAATACTTAACAGAGATGCTGTGAATCAAAATGGTGGCCAGTGACCTGACTCCTGAAACTCTTTGACCGATTGTGTTATTTTATGGGTACCCCAATGCCCAAATACACGTCACAAGGGGCTCAGAAATGCCTCTCGCCACTAGCGTCCAAAACACTAATTTATTTATATTTATATTTATAAGAAACTCGGACGACTATTATTTCACATGCGAGGTATACTGTACACTAACATTTATGATAATGAGGATAGCTGACCCCATGCGCTATGCCCTTTAACCCTTTCACGTTTTTATGATGCAGAGGTTGCCAGATTAGCAATAATAAATAGAGTTCTCTCACTCTTATAATTACCTCTCCAAAATTAGTTTTCTGCCCACAGCTAACTCAAAGACAACTGCAGAGGTTGAAGTAACTAAACTAAAGGTTTCTAAATACCCCTGATGGTAACAGAGGCTTTAAAGTATACCTAATAGGCTCAAAATTGCGTCAAGAACGTGAGAGGGTTAAGAGTCCTGTCGCCTTTCACCACCAAAACCTCTTAAGAGTCTTCTCGCCATTCCCGGGTTAAAGGGGAGGGAGTGAGTGAAAGAGGGAAGGAAGGAAGGAAAGAAGGAAAGAAGGGAGGGAGGGAGGGAGGAAGGAAGGAAGGGAGGGAGGGAGGGAGGGAGGGAGGAACGAAGGAAGGGAAAAAAGCAGCAAGGAGAAAGAAGGAAAGAGAAAGAAGGGTAGGAAGAAAAGAAGAAGAAAATAAGGGAGAGAAGATAGAGAAACACAAAGGCAGATCAATCATAACAAAGCAGACAGGGAGGAGGGCGAATATGGCAGATATATTGAAATAATGAGGAGATAAACAGAAAGGGAAAGGAGAGAAAATAACAGAACGGGAGAGAGAAAAAATTAAAGAAGCATAAAGAGACAAACAAGTGCTGAATTGTCTTTCTCCTGGGAGAATCGGGGGAGACTGAGTGGGAGTACTGGACCACACTTGACCGTGCGTGATGTCACACCATACTCACCTTCCCCTGTCACCCGCGCGGGTTTGCCTAGCTGGCTGACCTGGTGTATATAGATCTGGTGTTTATAGATCTTGGGGAAGGTCGGGTGAGTGTGGAGTCATTTATGGTCACCCTCCTCCCCTGGGACTCCGAGGTTGGGTTATAAGTTGACCTTTTAAAGTGAGTTGTTGTACTGGAAAGGATTGTGTTGTGCTAGTTTAGTGTAGTGGTAAGAAGAGGAGGTGTTTTTGAGGGTTAGCTGGATTAATCTCTATTTAGGTGAGACACACACAAAAACTGTGAGGGAAGCTAGATAAATGAAACAAATGTGTATCAATAATCATGTGATCCATCTTGTATTTTGTTTTATTATGGCTTCTAGTTTGTTGATATTATTGCAAGTATGTGGATCTCAGACGGTGTCACAGTATTATAGGTGTGACCGAGAAAGTATATTTACCCCTATTAGATCCGATGACGCATTTGTTTTCTGTTTGCTGGCCATTGCTAGACGATGTTATTAAGATTAGAAAGGGTATAATGGAAGTCAGGTTTAATTGAGATATTCTTTACCGTTTTCATTCCAACAGGTCCTTCCTAAATTGTAAACAATCGTTTAATGATAGCCAGGATTAACTATCAAATGCACCATGAAATTCAAAGCGTTAACCCCTTCACCCCTATTCTGTATTGTTCGTCATATTCTGGTTACCAGTCAAGGATTATATTGGGCTTATAAAATCTATCTTCTTTCATATCTTACTAACTCTTCGTCATCCTCCTTTCGGGACTTCGGTGAGACCTTTTCTATTGCGCTAGACATATCGAAGGCCTTCGAAACAGTCTGGCACAAATCATTAATTTCTAAACTACCCTCCTTCAGTTTCTATCCCTCCATCTGAGCCTTTGTCTCTAATTTCCTTTCCGGCCGTTCCATAGCTGCGGTTGTGGACAGTCATCGCTCACTTCCTCATCCTATCAACTCCGGTGTTCCTCAGGGCTCTGTCCTATCTCCCATTCTCTTTCTGATTTTCATAAATTATCTTTCAACTGTACCTCCAGTCCCATCCATTCATACGCAGATGACTCTACCTTACACTACTCAATTAGTTTTCCAGAACGCCCCAGCCAGAAATCCCTCAAAATCAAATGTAATGAAGCCATACAACATTTATATTCTGATCTAACTACTATTTCCAATTGGGGTAGAGAAAACCTTGTTGCTTTTAATGCTTCCAAAACCCAATTTCTCCATCTCTCTACCTTTCCGGAATTCCCAAAGGACGATCCCTTATCTTTCAACAATACAAAAATTAATCCTTCATCTTCTCTCAATATTGTTGGTGTCTCTTTTTCTTCTGCTCTCACTTGGAAGGACCATATTACCAGTCTTGCTAAGGCAGCCTCCCAGAAGCTGGGTGTACTCAATTGCCTCAAGGGGTTCTTTACCCCTGCACAACTTCTTGCTCTGTACAGGGGCACAGTGCGTCCTTGTAATGAGTATTGTTCACATGTGTGGGCTGAATCCTCTCACACCGCACTTCTAGACAAAGTAGAAAGGAAGGCCTTTTGCATCATTAACTCCCGTCCACTCACCAACTCTCTGCAATCTCTCTCTCTTCGCCGCAATGTTGCATCTATCTCGCTATTCTATCGCTACTACAATTATCAGTGTTCCTTAGAGCTCTCCCAGTGTATACCACCTCCTCTATGTAGGGTACGTGATACCCGTCTTGCAACACAATCCCACCCCTACTCTGTGCAACTCTCCAACCCAAGAGTGAAACATTACTGTCTTTTTTTCTATTCAAGAGCTGAGTTCTGGAACTCTATCTAAGAATCAGTCTTTCCTTCATCCTTTGACTTAAAATTGCTTCAAACAACGTGTGTCCAGGCATTTTGGCTCGAACGTCCCTTGATTTTGGCCCTGCCACTCTTTCAACTCTGGGAGAGGCACTCGCTACAGTTAGTTCTGCCTTTTGTCTCCCTCACTCACATAAAACAAAAAATACGATCTCTATAAACTCCTAATAACGTAGGTTATTCATAAAATTACAGAAAATCGTCTAGTTTTAGCCAGAATCAAAGGTAAAAAGGCGTCATCGTGCTGAAGGGGTAAAAGACTAATATGTTGATGCTTGAGAGATGTCTGCATAGGAACCCAAGGCCCCTGATGATGCTGGTGTGTGTGTGGTCCACCTCATGAACACTGATATAATATTATGAACCACTATATAATAGTCACTATATAATGGGAGGAAACGGTGTCCAGAGTAGTATTACGAAGTTTGTAGGAGGAAGGGGTTGCTTAGTTCCAATGAGTAAATAAATTAGGATGATATTTGTTCAGATCTAGATTGCTTTTGGCTATACCCAGACGTCACATCCGGTACGGTAAGATCGATCTGTTGACGTCACATCCGGTACGGTAAGCTCCATCTGTTGACGTCATAACAAGGATAAGAGACACCAGACCTAGAATAGTAGACCAGCCAAGAAGCAAAAAGGCTTTAAAAAAAACTTTTACCTGCATGGAATGTTAATAGCAGGCACCTATGCTAGATCAATCAGTCATAGGTCAGACAGAAATACTAGGGTGGATGAGACTAAAAATTTGACCTTAAAGGTCAAATCAAGGTCATTTTGTGGCCGAAAAAGGTCAAATTTCTAAATCATCTAAATATAGCCATGTTATATATCAGAAGAAAGGTATGGAAGAGACAAACAGTTTGGTACTATTTGTAGGTCAGATTGTTGACCTTAAAGGTCAATTTAATGCCATTTTGTTAAATATCAAAATGAATGTATGGCCTAGCTGAATTTTGAGACTACAATTTTAAACTCTATACAATGCATACAATATTAGAATGTATAAACTGTATGCAGGATGCAGTTTACTGTATGCAACTGAATTACATTTTTCATTTCTTTTGCAGGCTGTGAACTGATGACACAAGAATTATGAGTGAAGATTCCAGCAGGAGGGCCACAAAGAGGCACCACATGGACTCTAAAAACAAGAATGTGTGCTTCTTTTGTGAAGGCAGTTCAGGCGACCTTCGGCAAGCCTCCACCGATGGAAAAAACAGAACCAAAGATGTTGCACAACAAAGAAGGAAATTGGGTGACCATATGTATTCAGACGTGCTGGACAAACTAGATGGACTCTCGTTGGATAATTTTAACTCTCTCGAAATTAGGTGGCACAAATCCTGCTATTCTGTGTTTACTTCGGAGAGCAAACTGGACAGACTACGGAATCGGGGACAAACAGCATCTAAACCATCTACCAGCTCAAACAGCACAGCTCCAACAAGAAGAAGTTCTCTGACAACTATTGACTGGAAGCTCTGTATGTTTTGCCAGGCACAGATCTCAAGCAAGAAACTTCACCGGGTAGAAACTACAAATAAATCCACAGCACTGATTGAACGAGCTAAATCTGATCCAGTGATGTCCGTCAGACTCTCTGGTGTCATTGACTTGATGGCAGCTGATGGCCTGTATCATCTGGCCTGCTTAGTGACATTCGAACGACGCACTAAAGGAATGCTTCAAGAAGTTGAACCAGATCTGGACGAGTGGATGATGAAGTTGTGCTATGATTTAGACATTGGGCTTTCAAGAGGTAAGACTTATGACATGGCAGTTGTGTGGCGCAGATACCAGGACATGTGTACTGAGAGAAACATCCCTGTTCGTAAGAGTTACCAGTCCAGAATAACAACCTTCTACAAAAAGGTTAAGAAAATGCTTGGTTCAAAGGCAGGATATGTCAAACCTCTTTCAAATAGAGCACCAATAATGTACCCTGGTGAAAAGTCTAACTTCATTATATCAGAGTCATTATCAAGAAGTCATCATCGTGGTGGTTTATCCTCAGATTCGGAATCCACAGACAATGAAGATGTTGGTACTGTTGGATTTAATCAAGGAAATATCTATCAAGAAATGGTACATGTGGCACTAAGAATCAGAAAAGATCTCTCAGACAGTCCTGGTCATTCCAGCAGTTGGCAAGGACTTGATCAAGAACATGTTGCACAAGTTATCCCAAACAGTTTGTATCTATTTCTACGTTTACTGTTCAGTGATGCGGATGATCTTCATGAGGGAATTGAAGAAGACAACATTATCAAGCAGAGTGTGTGCAGCATTGCTCAAGACATTGTGTATGCAGTATCTAGGAAACGAAAGTTGACACCAAAACATATTGGTTTAGGGCTTGCACTCCACCAAGCTACACGTTCTGAGGCACTTTTGAATCTCTTCCATGCAGAGAACCATACCATTGGTATTGATACAGTTCGAAGAATTGATACATCGATAGCTCAAAACATTCTTCAAAGATTTGTGGAAAATGGCTACGTCTATATTCCAGACAATATAATCAAAGAGCGAATGATCCACTGCTCATGCGACAACATTGATGTGCTGGAAGCAACTCTAGATGGCAAAAATACGTTTCACTGCACACAGATGTTGGTGTGGCAGAGAGGACCAGCACCGCAGCAGAGGAATGAGAGAACACGCATCCAGAGATCAAGAGCAATAAAACCGGATTCTTTACAGGCATTTCAGACACTTGACCATGCAACTATGCCAGCAGGAGACAGATCATCACCATCATACACTGGTGCTCCAAGATAGAAGTGGATTGGTTTGGAACAAAAGATGAAGAAAGACAGAAGGCACGAGTGAAGGATTTGACTTGGTTGGTGTCCAGGATTTGTGATGACAAATATGATCCTTCTGTTCCTGGTTGGAGAGCAATGAACGAAGCCACAAGCATTGTTGACCCTCCAGTAACTACTGCAGGGATGTTGCCCATTCTTCAGGCACCAGCGGATGATAATGATACTATCACAACAGTGATCAATCGCTTCAGGGCTATTTCAAGGCACATGGGAAAGAAATACACCATTATCACGGCAGATCAACCATTGTACAGCAGAGGCAAGGAAATTGTTTGGGCAAATCCTAAGTTTGAGAATGTAATTTTTCTGCTGGGTGGCCTTCATATCTGTTTCAACTTCTTGAAAGCGATCGGTCACCACATGGAGAGTGCTGGGCTGGATGACCTGTGGACAGAATCTGGCTTGTATGGAACCAACACAACTGAAACCATGCTGGATGGAAAAGCATACTACCGGGCAGTGAGAGGACATGTGCTGACATATGAAGCTCTGTGGCACATAAAGTTGTCAATGTTCAAATCGTGGATCATTGAAACTGAACAGGATCTTACTTCGCAGGTTTCGACACTTTCCCAGAATGTGGCTGATGAGTGTAAAAACAAGGCTGCTACTGACAGAAATTCACTCCACAATGCAGTTGGCCAGCTTTCTGATGTTCTCAGTGACAAGAATGTGAAAGGACTCTTGAGTGAATTTGACAAAAAGTACTTAAGCAATCCTAATTACAAGTTGTGGCTGGACTACATGAGTATGGTTGAGATTCTTCTGGACTTCATCAGGGCAGAGAGAGCTGGTAATTGGATTCTTCACTTGGAGTCTTTTTCTGCCATGCTGCAGTGGCTCACCATCTATGACCACACAAACTATGCAAGATGGGCACCTATCTATTATTCAGATATGAAGCTTCTTGAGAAATCAGCTCCTGAAGTTCACGCTGAATTCATAGATGGTAACTTTGTTGTGAAGATGACCAAAAAGCGCTTCAACCAAGTTCCTGTGGACCAGGCAACAGAATGGACCAATAAAACATACAAGATGCACAATGGAATAATTGGAATAACCAGGAATGACCAAGCAAGGGACACATTTTTTATCACATGGTCAGAACGGTCGCGCATCACACAGGATATGAAAGTTTTGTTCAACTTGGAAGATGACGAAGAAGAAGAGGTTTTTATACGTTCTGATAGCCGTCCAAGCCGGATGACACGTGACACTGAAGATGCGAGAAAATTGGTGTCACAGCTCACAAGATTTGATGTTTTCAGAGTTCACACACAATCTGACAATAGACCACCTATTTCTGAGTCAAGCATTCCCCTGGTGTCACTGGCAACAAAGGATACCGCTCCAGAAGATATAGCCAATGATCTTCTGACTGCTGAAAACAGAGGAAAGAGGCAAATGCTGGCTAATGTGACAGAGCGATTAGTGGATCAGAAAGTGTGATTTCATTATCCGCTCTCAAAAAATTGGTCCAAAACATTTGCAAATATCTACAAAGCAACTGTCTCAAGTAAAGAGAATGTGCAAAAGACTATTAAAGCAGACCGAAAATTGCTTCAACATCTTTTGAATGCGGTGACTGCAGGTAGAACAGTGACAATGACAAATATCCTGAAACATGAACTGTCACCAATCCCACTTTCCCTGGCAAACACTGGAGGAGAAATGTATTCAACCAATAAAGCAGAACTGATAGTGTTTTGATGAAAAAAATTGAAACTACTACTGAACTTCCAGAATCTGACATGAAGACTTGTTTTCTAATTGATGGGCATGCACTCATCCAAGCTATGGGAAAGCCTCATGGATGTCAGACATTTGGAGACTATGGTGCTGCTTTTATTCGCTCAGTTACACGCTGTTTTGGAGATATTACGACACGAGTTGATGTTGTGTTTGATCGATATCTGGGTGGGAATTCAATCAAATCTAGTACCAGAGCAAAACGAGTTAACAAGAAGAAGCCTATTCGAAAGCTGATAGATGGACCAGATGTTCCACTGCCTCAGGTTTGGAGCCAATTTGTTGCTATGGATGAAAATAAGGCAGACCTGGCACATTTCCTGTCTGAAAGGATCATTCACACAACCAAAGATCTTCCAGAAGAATACAAGATGGTAACTGGAGGTGGATTCATGGACCACACTGGGGCAAAATCAACCAGGAGATCCATAGATGACCTCAAACTTAATGGGAATCATGAAGAAGCGGACACAAGGTTGATTCTTCATGCCTCTGAAGCAGTGGATATGGGCTATCAACGAATTCTTGTGAAGTGCAGAGACACTGATGTCATGCTTCTCCTATTGCATTTCACTGCCCCAAAAGCAAGTGAAGTCTGGATGCTCTCTGGAACTGCAAAGAAACAGAAGTGCATTCCCATTCATCAAGTAGCAAAATCATTTCCTGATGCAGTGAAGAATAACCTCTTGAGTTTTCATGCACTCACAGGCTGTGACACAACCTCTTCATTCAGTAGATATGGGAAAAAGACCTGCTGGAAAACATTTTTGAAAAACCCACGTTTGGTAGAAGGGATTGGTCGTGATGGTGAGCTTGGACCTATTGAACAGTTTGTTTGCAACCTCTATGGATGTCCAGGGCTGCAAACAGTTGACAGTGCAAGATTGAACATGTTCAGCAAGGCAAAGAAAGGCCTGGAATTGCTCCCTCCAACACGTGATGCTCTGGAGCTTCATGTGCAACGCGCAAACTACCAGGCCAATATTTGGCTTCAGGCAGAGAAGGAAACTATTGTTGTGACATTGCCCACAGATGCTTGGAAGAAGGAGTCAGGTTGTCTGACACCTCGATGGGCTAAGTTACCTCCTGTACCACAGTCCTGCCTCGAACTGGTGACCTGCTCTTGCAAAAAGAAGTGCAATACTGCTAGATGCACTTGTTTAAAAAAAAATCTGAAATGTACAAATGCCTGTGGTTGCGATTCTATTGACTGTTGTAATCCATCAGATTGAACATTATTTCTGTCAAGTACATATTGAATACACATATAATTTAGTTTTTAAATATATTCATTTGTCTAATGCTAAAGTAGATCAACTAAGAAGCAAAAAGGCTTACCATTGTTTTATTTGCATGGTTGTTAGCTGCAGGCACCCATGATAAATCAATAAGTCAAAGTCAGACAGAAATACTAGGGTGGACTTTGACCTACATGACCTACTTCTGAGATCAATATTCTGACTTTAAAATAGTACCAAACTGTTTGTCTCTTCCATACATTTCTTTTGATATATAACATGACCATATTTGAATGATTTAGAAATGTGACCTTTTTGGACCACACAATGACCTTCAATTGACCTTTAAGGTCAACATTCTGACTTAAAAAGAGTACCAAACTGTTTGTCTCTTCCATACCTTTCTTTTGATGTATAACATGACTATGTTTAGATGATTTAGAAATTCGACCTTTTTCGGCCACAAAATGACCTTGATTTGACCTTTAAGGTCAACATTTTTAGTGGCATCCAACCTAGTATTTCTGTCTGACCTATGACTGATTGATTTAGCATGGGTGCCTGCTATTAACATTTAGCATGGGTGCCTGCTATTAACATTCCATGCAGGTAAAAGTCACAATTTTGCTCCTTGGCTGGTCTACTAGAACAAGCAAGGTCACATACTGCAGGTTTTCCTATTGTGAAATTACACGATATTATGTAAGCTCAGGTTGTTGTCCCTGGTTTTCAAATAGGTAAATTTTGTAATGTATAATATGAGCAATATACGTAGTTTTGTTCACCAAGACAGTCGTATATACTCTCTCTCTCTCTCTCTCTCTCTCTCTCTCCACATTTATATCACCATGCTATACATTTTAAACAAATACGCCCCCCTCCCCTCCCCCTGGGATTGGAGACACTGCCTACACAGATGAGTGTAAGAATAGTTAGTCCCTGGGTGTCCTACTAAGAGTCATAGAAGGCGACTAAAAGGGTTTGAGTGGTTGGACTTGCGACACTCTCCCTTGAAAAGAATCGAATACAAATAATGAAGGAATTGCCTCATAATAGGATGGACTAAAAGGTGACAACCAAGGATCATGCAAAGGACTGTATGTTATAGTAATGAGAGAGAGAGAGAGAGAGAGAAAGGTGACAACCAAGGATCATGCAAAGGACTGTATGTTATAGTAATGAGAGAGAGAGAGAGAGAGAGAGAAAGGTGACAACCAAGGACCATGCAAAGGACTGTATGTTATAATAATGAGAGAGAGAGAGAGAGAGAGAGAGAGAGAGAGAAAGGTGACAACCAAGGACCATGCAAAGGACTGTATGTTATAATAATGAGATTTACATAGATTTACATATATACACTGGCCACACAGACCTTACGATCCAAACGAGGTGGTTAGGACTTAATTCTAGTAGAGATGGCATATCCGATAGAAAAGGAAAGTTGAAGGAAAGGATAGAAAAGAAGAAGGCTCTCTCCCCACCCTCCGTTTCCTCCGGCAATTGCCGTACATGAAAAAGTTGGAAGTGAATAACCTTGCTGGGCTTCGAAATCCCCAGAAGGAATTTACAGGAAAGATTGGAAAAAAGAAAGGGAAAACAAGAAAGGGAAAACAAAAAAGAAATTAAAAAATCATGCAACCCTTCGCCTTAGCAGCATGTCAATTTTGGGGTTAATTGGAATCATCCAACCCATCGCCCTTAGTAGTATGTACATATTTAGTGATGTTTATTATTCTAATTTTTTATTTGTGTATTATTTTTTTCTTTTCTAACGCTCTCTTCAGCTGAACAAATAATAACAGTGATAATTACTGCCTACTCCATACCAATTTGTCTGTGGTATGAGTATCTATAGAGGAGCTGTCTATTACTTTTTTTAGAAGTTTGTTCCACTCATCAATTACACTGTGAGTGAAGACATTTTTTGTTGTATCTAGATTCGATCTCCGACCTAATAATTTTAAATGGTTTCCTCTTGTAGATGTGTCTTCGGCTTTTTTGAATAACTTATCTAGATTAATGTTACTGAATCCTTTTAGAATTTTAAAACACTCTATCAATTGGCCTCTCATCCTTCGTTTCTTAAGTGAAAATAGATCAAGTTCTCTCAGTCTTTCATCAAATGATTTATTTCTCAATGAAGGGATTAGCTTAGTGGCTCGCCTTTGCACAGATTCCAATTTTTTAACATCCTTTATGAGGTGAGGTGACCAAAACTGCACAGCATATTCGAGGTGCGGTCTCACCATACTTTTGTATAAGGGCAAAACTATGTCTTTGCTGTGATAGTGGAAGTTTCTTCTGATGAAACCTAGTGCCCTGTTTGCTTTGTTTGCAGCCGCTGTGCATTGATTGGAAGATTTTAAGTTTTCGTTTATCAGCACTCCCAAGTCTTTTATTTGTGTTAATTTTTTTATCTTTTCTTCATTCATGTAGTATTCATATTTATTGTTTTTAGAACCTATTTGCAATATCTGACATTTATTTACATTAAACGGCATTTTCCACTTCTCCGACCATTCTGTGACTTAATTTAAATCAGCTTGAAGGTTTATTCTATCAATTTCGGAAATGATTGCATTACCTATCTTCGTGTCATCCGCGAATTTGGAAATTAAATTATTTATGCCATTATCTAGATCATTGATATATATTATGAACAACACTGGTCCCAATACTGAGCCTTGGGGGACTCCACTAATTACTTGGCTCCATGTTGATTCCACACCGTTGATAACTAATCTTTGCTTTCTTTCACTTAGCCAGTTTTTAATCCAATCATACGTTTTGCAATGTATTCCTATGTCTCTTATTTTCTGTAATAATTTATCGTGCGGGACCTTGTCGAAAGTTTTTTGAAAGTCTAGATACACTATGTCGAGGCTTTTGGTGAAGTCATTTAGTTTGTATAGGCTGTCATAAAATTCGATTAAATTAGTTAGGCATGATCTCTATGCTCTGAATCCGTGTTGACTATTGTTAATAAGGTTATTGTTCTTAAGGAATAATACGATTTTATCCCTTATGATTGATTCACACATTTTTCTAATTACGGAAGTTAAGCTAATCGGCCTATAGTTATTTGGTAGTGTTTTGTCACCATTTTTAAATATCAGTGTTATATTAGCGGTCTTCCAGTCGGTGGGTACATGTCCTTGTTTAAGTGACATATTTAGTATTATGGTTAGTGCCCCTGCAACTTCTTCTTTGACTAATTTAAGAATTTTAGGGATAAACATGTCCGGCCCAGGTGATTTATTGACATGAAGTGAGTCGATTTTTGTAATTACTTCTGACTGGGTAATAATAAAATCTTGAAGAACATAGTTACACGTTTGATTATTTTCTTGTGGCACGTTTTGGTTACTGGCAGTATTAAATACAGAAGAAAAGTGTTGATTAAGAGTAGCAGCTATGTCCCTGCTATCTGATTCTAATTCACCTTGATTATTTAGTATCGGACCGATGCCACTTTTAATTTGTTTGTTGCTATTTATATATCTATACAATTGTTTTGGATTAGATTTGCTCGCATGTGCGATTTTAATTTCGTAATCCCTCTTTGCAGATTTAATTAGCGATTTAACTTTTCTTCTCGCAACCGAGTATTGATTTTGGATGGTAATATTATCTGTATCCATTTTTAATTTGTATAGACGATTTCTTTCACTAATTGCTCTACTAATATTGTTATTGTACCATAGGGGTTTATTTATACTTTTATTGTGTCGTTTACGCATAGGGATATATTTATTTTGGGCAGTAAAGAAAATATCTTTGAATGTTATCCAAGCTTCTTCGGTACTAGAGAGACTATTTATGCGTGTATGGATATCGTTTATCTCTTTTCTTAGTCCGCTAATATCAGCTTTGTTGTAGTCAGGTATGAATGTTTCACTAATAGTGGTGGTGTGAGTCATGTTGATCTGGAACGTGATGCTATTATGATCACATCCACTTAACTGTTCACCAACTTGTAAGTTTGACGTTATGTATTCGTGAGTTGTGATAACTAAATCTAATATATTGTCAACCCTAGTGGGGCTCTGAACTAATTGATACAGGAAATTATCGTTCATAAATTCTATCATTCTTTCAGATGCCTTTCCCGATCCGATTTTATCATGCCATATAATATTAGGTAGGTTAAAGTCGCCTATGATAACGATTTCTTTGGCATTTAATGTTTTTTGTTAGGGAATTGTAAAGTGATATATCCTCTTCGTTATTTATCATTGGGCGTCTATATACAACTACAATATTCATGTTGGTATATTTGTTGCTTATTTGTACGCATAATAGTTCGGAATTATTTGAAGGAATATGTATTTCTATTGAATTAATAGATTCTTTGACGTATACAGAAAAATAGAGAGACGTAAAAACAGAGAGTAAGCATAAATGGTACCAAGTCAGAGTGGGGAGCAGTCAAAAGTGGTGTCCCCCAGGGATCGGTATTAGGTCCCCTGTTGTTTATCTACATAAATGACCTAGATTTAGGTATAACTAGTAGGATAAGTAAATTCGCAGACGATACTAAAATGGGGAGATCAATTGATTCAGATAGCGATATAGAGTGCCTCCAAAGGGATCTAGATACCTTACATAAATGGTCAGTAAATTGGCAGATGAAGTTTAACATTGACAAATGCAAGGTATTAAAGATAGGGAAGATGCAAACAAATGTTAAATATAAACTAGAACATTTAGAATTAGAAAATTCAGACTGCGAGAAAGATCTAGGTGTGTTTGTTAGCAATGATTTGAAACCTAGGAAACAGTGTATAAGCGTTCGTAATAAGGTAAACAGGATTCTCGGGTTCATCTCTAGGAGTGTGAGTAACAGAACTGCTGATGTTATCTTAAAACTTTACTTGTCATTAGTGAGACCCCATATGGATTATGCTGTCCAATTTTGGTGTCCTTATTACAGAATGGACAAAGATTCATTGGAGAGAGTACAGTGTAGAATGACAAAACTGATCCATAATATTAGAAATCTTCCGTATGAAGAAAGGTTGAAGAAATTAGGTTTACATTCGTTAGAGAGACGCAGAGTTAGAGGGGATATGATAGAGGTGTTCAAGTGGGTTAGTGGGATTAACAAAGGGGACATGATAAATGTACTAAAGTTCAGTGATAGCGAAAGAACTCGTACCAATGGTTTCAAATTAGATACATTTTGTTTCAGAAAATATATAGGCAAATATTGGTTTGGTAACAGAGTTGTAGATGGGTGGAATGGACTACCAAGTGCTATAGTGGGATCTAAAACAGTAGGGAGCTTTAAGATAAAATTGGATAATCATATGGACGAGAAGGGTTGGGTGTGAAGGGGGATCAGCCGGATTGGGCCAATCAGCGTTCTGCAGACCCCCATAATCCTGCGTTAATCTCTAACCGTTTTGGTAAGATGATCCTCAGGGTATTAGAGTGTTGAGCCTATAATTGGGCTTTGTAATTGAATGGGGGTTGTGTGGGACAGGGCATTGCTTGGGCCAATCGGCTTTCTGTAGACTCCCATTTTCTTATGTTCTTATGTTCTTATAGCATAACACCTCCTCCTCATTTTGATAACCTATCTTTATGGTAGATTGTGTACGAGTTAATTTGATATTCATGCATAAAATCGATATTATTGAAATCTAGAAACGTTTCGGTAATCGCAATTATATGGATTTCTTCGTTTAATAACATAAGTTTCAGTTCATTTATTTTGTTTCGTAAACTCCTAGCATTGAGATTTTTTTTTTGTTTTTTTTTTTTTTTTTTTTTTTTTTTAACTACTCCCTCTCGGGCATAGGCTGAGAGCCTGTACATTCCACCGCTCAACACGGTGAAGCCCGTGAGGTCTTGTTCCAGTCTGGGGAGTGAGACATGTGAAGCATCCATCATGGCTCGAAGCAGCTCCATCTCTGAAGCGGCTGGTTGCTTCGCTCAAGTGCTTCACCGTCTCACCCTCCAGACTCAGACCCTCACTCGTAGAACGCCACCTATTGAGCAGTGAACTCACTATATAGTACATTGATCGTTTCATGAGAGGCCTTTATTTTAGTCTGAGTATATTTTTTCAGCGGAGATCTGTTGAGAGATTAGATTTTTTTTTTATTAGATCTTAGACTGATGGTGCGGGGTGAAGGAACCGGATTCGATACCTTCCCGGCACCTGGGTGTACCTGGGCGGGTGAGTAGGGGGTTGACCTAATTTGGTTAACTTGACCGACTCTCTGAGCCTTTTGTTTACGTGGAGTAGGTTTGGGGGGAGAGGGAGGGAGGTATAAAGTACAAAGGAGTACAAAGGAAATCAAGCAACAACAGATCTAGTGACTCTTCTAGGTTGCTTGTCCTCCAAGACACTGAGGATCAAGTGTCCAAACAGTGGTTTAGAGTGGGTAAGGGAACATTGGAAAGGGAATTACTTCCCTGGAACTAATGTCCGTGGCAGGATTAGGAAGTTAGTAGAGGACAGATGGGTTAGTAACTGAGGGGGGGATAAAATAAAGTTATTCATTTACAAACGCAGTCAGTCGCGGGTTTGATGAGAGATATTTGTCTAGGCGGAGTTTAAATGAATCAACGGTGATGCAATCTATAACGTTTCGGGGAAGCCCATTCCACAAGTTGACAACTCGATTGAAGAAGAAATTCTTAGATTCGTGCGAGTTAAAAGATTTACCAATAATTTTGCAACCGTTTCCCCGTGTGTAATTAGATTGGTCGATAGTGAAGTACTTACTACAGTTCATATTGTCGATGCCTTTGATGATTTTGAACACTTGAATTAAGTCACCTCTTAATCTGCGCTGGGTTAAAGGAAATAGATTTAATTCTCTAAGACGCTCTTCGTATGGTTTGTTCTTTAGGCTAGGTATCATTTTGGTAACTCTACATTGAACTCGTTCTAGCTTGTTTTTATCTTTTTGGTAATAAGGGCACCAGGATTGAACGCAGTATTCCAGAAGAGGGCGGACTAAGGAATTGTAAAGGGTTAGGATAACTTCTTTGGATTTATGCTCAAATGACCTGCCTATAAAGCCAATTATTTTGTTTGCCTTCTTAACAACTTCTGAACATTGTTGACTCGGTTTTAGGTTACTCGATATTGTTACTCCCAGATCGGTTTCTCTGTTTACATTCTTAAGCTGAGTGCCATTCATCGAATAGTTTGCTTTCTCATTTAGGTATCCGATATGTAGTACTTTACATTTATCCGCATTGAAACTCATTTGCCAAATTTGGGCCCAACATGACAATTTATCTAGATTGTGTTGCATATTGTCAACGTGTTCTTTTGAGAGTACGCTATTTGCAATTTTTGTATCGTCAGCAAATTTTGAGATTGTACAGGTGAGACCCTCATCTATGTCGTTGATGTAAATTAGAAAGATAATTGGTCCTAGTACCGATCCCTGGGGTACCCCGCTACTTACATTGGTCCATTTAGATGCCTTACCGTTTATGACTTCTCTTTGCTTTCTGTTGCTGAGCCAATTTTCTATCCATTTCAACACACCGTCTTGTATTCCATGCGCTTTTAGTTTTAGCAGTAAACGTTTGTGGGGAACTTTGTCAAAGGCCTTTTGAAAATCAAGGTATATAATATCTACAGCTTTACTCTCATCGTAGAGGTTGAGGATATCGTGGAAGAAGTCTAAGAGGTTTGTTAAACAGGAACGTTTTTTACGAAAGCCGTGTTGAGTATCTTTAAGTATGTTATTTTCCTCTAAGTGATTTACGAGTCTGTCTCGTATGACCGTTTCTAGCATTTTACATACAACTGAGGTTAAGCTAATTGGACGATAGTTACTGGGTAGGGATTTGCTGCCTTTTTTTAATATCGGTGTTACGTTGGCTAGCTTCCACTGATCAGGCATAGTTCCAGACTGCAAGGATTTATTGAATAGTAATGTCAGTGGTTTGGAGAGCTCATCCTTAGCTTCCTTTAGAACTCTAGGCGAGATTGTATCAGGTCCAGGCGTTTTATTTACCGTGAGTTTATCTAAACAATTCAATACTTCTCTCTCTGTAACGGTGATATTGCTTAGAACATCTGAATTATCAATCTGAATCGGCGATGGTGTAGGGATATCACTGAGGTCTTCTGTTGTAAAAACTGATGCAAAGAAGGTATTGAGGGCATTACTCATTTGTACTTCGTCTTTGGTGTATTCTCCATTTTCATCGACTAACGGTCCAACAGTTGAAGTAACTACTTTTTTCTTTCTGATATAACTATATAATTCTTTCGGGTTGTTTTACTTTGATTCGCAATATGTAACTCTAAGGTCTTTTTACTTTGCTTAATTAACTTTTTGGCTTTGCGTCGTAGCTCTACAAATTTCACCCGTTCTTCGTCGTTTTGTGAGGATTTTAATCTATCATTAGCAAATTTTTTAGCAAGCAGGCAGTTTGAAATATCTTTATTCCACCATTTGGGCTTATAATTATGGCCTGGACGCCGTATTTTCGATGGTATGCAGTCTTGCACTGCTTTTAGGTAAGTGGTTTCGAATAACTTCCAAGATGTATTTATGTCGTTATTGTTAATTAAAAATCTCCAGTCAGTTTCTTTAAACATAGCTCTAAGTTTATGGAAGTTTGCTTTCTTGAAATTAGGGACTTTTTCGATGCTACTATATGGTTCGTTACTAGTAAACTTTAAAGTGAAAGTTATCGTACGTACGATGGTCGCTGTTACTGAATTCATCACCAACATTCAAATTCTCTATCAATTCTTCTTTTGTTGCAAGTACAATGTCAAGAACGTTATTACCACGGGTCGGCGTTCGAACAAATTGATAAAGCGAACTCTCTTGCAATTTTGTATACAAGTCATGTCCGGAGTTTGAAGTAAGAGTATCGCCCCACTTGGTCACAGGTAAATTAAAGTCGCCCAAAATTATGGTATCTTGTGAGTTACTTACATCTGCAATTTGTTCGTAAATTTCTCGGTCAGTTTGCACTGATTGAGCTGGAGGTCTGTATATTAACGCAAGTATTATTTTTGTACCTTTATTATTCTTTATTAGCACAAAAGATGTGTCGACGTTCACAATTTGAGGTTTTGACAAGAGGGTAGGGTTAAGACTTTCTTTGATATAAAGTAAAACGCCAACTCCATTTCGATTTATTCGGCTTTTCTCAAACATTACATAACCGGGAAGTGAATACTCTGCTAAAAAGACTCTATCTTCTGTATTGAGCCAAGATTCTGTTATGCCAATCACATCATAATTTTCTGTAAACACTAGCTCCTCTAAATCTGAAAATTTATTGCGTATGCTACGAGCGTTTGCATAGAAAACCTTTAAATTTGTTATTTTAGAACTCACGGAACGCTCTTTAATAATATTTTTGGTTCTTGTCGGATCTAAATTTATGTTCATGGCTGTCCTCGGTCCTCGCTGTCTTCGGTCCTTATCGCTGGTGGTCCTCGGTTGCCTCTGTTTTTTGCTTGGCGTTGGATGATTTATGTCACTGCTGCTTCTTCTCGGATGGCGTTTTTTGATCCATGGCTGCGGACTGCTTCGTGTGGGAGACGACTCATGCGTGCTGAACCCACAGGGTTTAGATGAGTGCCATCCTTGCGGAACAGAGTAGGCTGGTTGTAGAAGTTGTCCCAGAGGTTGATGAATTCAACTTCTTCCCTCAGACACAAATATTTTAGTCGGCTATTTGTGCTGAAGGCCTTGTCGTAGAATTTGTCAGGTGCGTCGATCTTGGTGAGAATGCCTGAGATGATGATATTCCTTGACTTGTTTTTGTAGTGCTGGATCATCTTGCGAGGATCATCTTGGTAGGGGGAGGAGGATGAGCAGCTGGGGGTGGAGGGGGGTGGACGGGTCAGGTTCGGGGAAGAGAATGGGGGGTGGGTGCGGGGAAGCTATGGGGGGAGGAGGGAGTTGAGAAGGGGGCAGGAATGAGGGGGTGGAGTAGATTTGTCGTGCTATGAGTGGAGAGGGGTGAGAGAGGGGGGAAGGGGGGAGGCAGGGAGCAAGGGAAGGGAGATGATAAGATCTGGGCGAGAGAGGCTTGGGTTGAAGGGGAGGGGGATTTAAGGAGATTATCCTTCCTCTCATGGTACTTGAACAGTTCCTCGTGTATTTGGTATGAATACCACGAGGTACCAAGATATGAAAGATGGATGCCGTCTCGTTTGAACAGAGCATTTTTGCCTTGCATATCGTGATAGTGGTTTAGGAAGGTGACCTTATTTTTTTCACAGAGTTGCTTCACAGATTGGTTTAGTGCAGC
This sequence comes from Paralithodes platypus, assembly GCA_032716605.1. Lineage (NCBI taxonomy): Eukaryota > Metazoa > Arthropoda > Malacostraca > Decapoda > Lithodidae > Paralithodes > Paralithodes platypus. The sequence continues at coordinate 52,717,547 of CM064548.1, forward strand.
AACTCTGTTCTTTGCATAACCACTTACTCTCATACGGGGCGGGATTCAAGTTAACAAGCATTTTTTAGTTTTCTTTTTCATTTCTTGGATGAGGGTACTGTATTTGGTTAGAATGTCTGTATCCTTGGATTTTCCATTGTCATACGCGTCATTGCTACCTACGCACACTACTAAGCAAGTGTCATGAGGGATAGAGGAATTCCTGATGTCATTTGTTATGTGTGATAACTTGGCACCAGGTATTACTTTTAAGAACATAAGAACATAAGAAAATGGGAGTCTGCAGAAAGCCGATTGGCCTAAGCAAGGCAGATCCCTGTCCCACACAACCCCCATTCAATTACAAAGCCCAATTATAGGCTCAACACTCTAATACCTTGAGGATCATCTTACCAAAATGGTTAGAGATTAACGCAGGATTATGGGGGTCTGCAGAGTGCTGATTGGCCCAACCCGGCTGATCCCCCTTCACACCCAACCCTTCTCGTCCATATGCTTATCCAATTTCATCTTAAAGCTCCCTACAGTTTTAGATCCCACCATAGCACTTGGTAGTCCATTCCACCCATCTACAACTCTGTTACCAAACCAATATTTGCCTATATCTTTTCTGAAATGAAATTTATCTAATTTGAAACCATTGGTACGATTTCTTACGCTATCACTGAGCTTTAGTACATTTGTCATGTCCCCTTTGTTAATCCCACTAACCCACTTGAACACCTCTATCATATCCCCTCTAACTCTGCGTCTCTCTAACGAATGTAAACCTAATTTCTTCAACCTTTCTTCATACGGAAGATTTCTAATATTATGGATCAGTTTTGTCATTCTACGCTGTACTCTCTCCAATGAATCTATGTCCATTCTGTAATAAGGACACCAAAATTGGACAGCATAATCCATATGGGGTTTCACTAATGACAAGTAAAGTTTTTAAGATAACATCAGCAGTTCTGTTACTCACACTCCTAGAGATAAACCCGAGAATCCTGTTTGCCTTATTACGAACTCTTATACACTGTTTTCTAGGCTTCAAATCATTGCTAACAAACACACCTAGATATTTCTCGCAGTCTGAATTTTCTAATTCTAAATTAGCTAGTTTATATTTAACATTTGTTTGCATCTTCCCTATCTTTAATACCTTGCATTTGTCAATGTTAAACTTCATCTGCAAATTTAATGACCATTCATGTAAGGTATCTATATCGCTTTGGAGGCACTCTATATCGCTATCTGAATCAATTGATCTCCCCATTTTAGTATAGTCTGCGAATTTACTTATCCTACTAGTTATACCTAAATCTAGGTCATTTATGTATATAAGAAACAACAGGGGACCTAATACCGATCCCTGGGGGACACCACTTTTGACTGCTCCCCACTCTGACTTGGTACCATTTATGCTGACTCTCTGTTTCCTACCAATTAGCCATGACCTAATCCATCCCAACAACGATCCTCCTATTCCTTTCTCCTCCTATCCTCCTCTCATCAATTTCTCATGAGGGACTCTGTCGAAAACTTTACTGAAAACTAAATAAATAATATCATATGACTTGTCACTATCTACTGCTTCATATACCTCTGAGAAAAAGATAAGCAAATTAGTAAGGCAAGAACGTCCCTGAGTGAATCCATGCTGAGAAGAATTTATTAAGTTAAATTTGTCTAAGTGGATTCTAATTTTCCTAGCAATAATAGACTCTAGCAACTTTCCTATGATTGATGTGAGACTAATGGGACGGTAATTGGATGCTATCGATTTATCATCTTTTTTGAAGATCGGAACTACATTTGCAAGCTTCCAAGCTTCTGGAACTAAACCTGTTTCTAATGACTTGTTAAATAAAAATGCTAATGGGCTACTTAACTCATCTCTGCATTCTTTTAATACTCTAACATATACCTCGTCAGGACCAGGCGATTTTTGAGGTTTCAGTCTGTCAATTTCCTTAAGCACATCATTTCTACTTATACTAAATGTACTTAACATATTTTTTATACTATCACTATATACCATATTGACTTCTGGAATCTGTGCCAAATTTTCATTAGTGAAAACGGAAAGAAACTGACTTTAATGTACTGCACATTTCTAAATCAATTTATGTTATTTCTCCTATTGAAGTTTTTAGGGGGTCTATTATATCTCTAACTTTAGATTTATATAGTTGGTAAAAAGCTTTAGGGTTATTTTTTGAGTCACTGGCTATCCTTATTTCATAATTTCTTTTTGATTTCCTGATTTCCTTTTTGACCTGTCTTGATAGAGTCTGATAGTATATATGTAGATGATTTTCGCCTTTCTTTATTTTTCTATATATTCTTTTCTTTTTTCCTATAAGATCTATTAGCTTATTAGTCATCCATTTTGGTTGGTTCTGCGTCGATCTAAATCTTCTTTTAGGGATATATTTATTTTGAGCATTGTGGAGTGAAGCAATAAACTGGTTATATGTAGGTGGCAAGTTTAACTCTGGCTTATCCTGACTTAATTGCTTAACAATAGGGTCCACCCTTAAGTCTCTTCTTAGCCCACCATAATCGGCTTTTCTGAAATCTGGGATAAGTGTCGTATTCTCTTTAGCATTCCCTGTCCATTGTATATTAAAATAAATAGATTTATGATCGCTATTTCCTAGGTGGTCACCAATCTCTACATCATTTATCAAATTTTCATTGTTACTGAAAACTAAATCAAGAATATTAATACCTCTAGTCGGCGTATCTATGAATTGAAATAAAAAACTATCTTGTACTACCTCAATAAACTCTACTGAATCGGAGTCGCCTATTTGGTGCTGCCAATCAATGTTCGGAAAATTAAAATCCCCCATAATGCACACATTTCTAAACCTTGATGCTATTTTAATTTCCTCCCATAACGATGTTCCGCCATTTCTACTCATATTAGGCGGTCTATATATAACTCCAATAACTATGGTCTCACTACCTTCGTTAACCTCAACCCAAACACTTTCATTATCATTATTTAGTCTAATACCTGATTTAATACAGCTTTTTAATGTACTCCTGACAACCCCCCGCCCCTCCTACTTGTTCGGTCATATTTAAACAAACTATATCCTGGAATATCAAATTCTGCTAAAAAATGCCTAGATTCTGTATTAATCCACGTTTCAGTTAGCGCTATTATGTCTATATATTCTGTGCTAACGAGTGCTCTAAGTTCGTTCATTTTGTTACATAAACTCCTACAATTTGTATAATATACCCTCAACCTATTACTTTTATTTGCAACTAATTTTCTATTGTGTTTAGCTAACTAATTATTTCCTGTTGAACTACTAGCTCTAGACGGAAATTCTACTCTATCAGTATTCTCATCTTTACTATCAGTTACATGCGTAGTGTTATCGATACTACTATTACACATCACTATATCCGCACTATCTTGACTGATTATTTCTATTTTACTCACTGGTTTGTCATATGAAGTACCTGCTCCATATGGAGACAGTATTTTACTTACACACCCAGGTTTTTTTAACGAAACCCCGCAACAATCTTGTCCAGTGAGCTGGCTAAGGTCGAAACTCCTAGTCGAGAAAGATGTACTCCATCCTACCGCTTACCGATTTACCGACCGCTTACCTGGAGCCAGCTTGGCCAATGCAGCCCCCTGGCCCCTCATGAAGGAGTCGCTGACGATTTGGGTTTTGGTCTCCTTTTTACTGGTCGGCTTTGCTTTGGGGGGCGTGGATTTGTTTTTAGGGGGTTGATATGCCCTCTCTTTGGAGTTCTGATGAGATCCTCCTTTAATTGTTTTATTTCTGGGGGTGCAATCCACAGACTCTGGTTCTTCCACATTATCCCTGAGTCTGCTGAATTTGTTGGCAATGGGTATTTTTTATTCCTGACTACTTGGAACGTTGATCCAGTGTCAGGGATGTGGTTTGAACCGGAGGCCAGCTGCTCTCTTAGGAGGCTGTTTTCAAGCTTTAGCTTGGTTACCTCATTTTTGTATGCCTCTAGCGTGAGATCCAGAAACTGAAACTTCTCACCAGTTAGGCATTTAAAACATTCTTCATCAGGAAAACCATGCCTGTTTATCCATTCCGGGTAGAATGTTTCACCACAGCAGAGGGTTTTGAATCTCTTAGGAGCCATACCTTAGGACACATACACACTACACAATATATAGTGGGAATGGTAAAAGTATACGGAATTATAGGGGTTTGACTTATCGGTTTGTCTATGGGTGGCTGAGGCTGGGGGTGGGGATTAATATTAGGACCCTTCTGCGGTCACAGCTGAGGAGGTGAGGAAAAACACGTCATGCTTAATAGCAAGATTATAAATAGGACATGTTTACACTTTGGAAAACAATGCTGAATTTCACATTGTTCATCCCTTTTGTATCACTAATTAGAAATATGCAACTTAAGAAACAATATTTTGTGGGGTTTTCATTTAGGAAGGATCGAAAGGGGTCTCAATTACACCTTGGAGAACAAAGTTGAAAACCGTTGTGTCCAAAGTTAATTACTTTAATAAACATATTCACTGGCATTTTTGCTTTCTTCGTAGGTATGGTGTGATGATTTTTAATCGAGGGTACTTTTTTCTGATGATCGGCACCACTTCAAAATGGCAAGCCCAGATGATGCTATTGGTGTGCTACATCACTCAGCTCGTATTCTTTTATTTCGATTCACAAATTGATTATATTATTACATTAGAATTTACATCAATTACCAATTTGTTTTAATCATGACAAGTCTACAATATTGCTTTTGTCCTTCCTTTTCAGCTTGTGCCCAGCAGCCATTGCCCTCCAGATGTATGTATTATACATGTTCTGCCCATTAAAGCAAAGATTCTACCCTGGCAGCCTAAAAAATGGGCTGTAGTGACACATGCTGCCGAAGCTATGAAAGTTTTTTTTTTTTTTTTTTTTTAAAGACCTCCGTCTACGAATTGTGAAAAACCTGTTATCCTCCGGCAAATTGTGGGGTTGAGCGAGTGAAGGGGGGGACAGTGAATGAAGGAGGATGCATGTTTTTCATAATACGTGTTGCTAGCCCCAAACGCGCGAGCAACTATGGCTTTCAACCATCCGACACATCCCCTTTTATTTATGTGCATCACACATGTTACATACAAATAAAGTTTATGTTTTGTTTTACCCTACTGTGGAAAGACTACGGATACACCACTCCTGCCCGGGCCTCACACAGTGGCATGACCCAGTCCTGTCGAACTGAGCTCATGACGCTGGTGGCATTGCCCCGGAGGATAGCCATCCCTACACTTTGCTTGAGCCAGAGGGTTTCCCGGGGTTCTCCTGAAACTTCTCTGATTTTACGGCCTATTTCATTCACCATCTTAAGGGTGGTAGGGCCGAAGACTCCTGAAGTTTCGAATGCTAGGGGCTCGAACTGATGATTTCTGGCGATGGCTTGATATTTTTCTCGCTTTTTATTTTCTGCTATCCGGGCGGCTTCACCTGCTTCGTCGGCGTTTCTGGCGATGTTGGTTGTGGAGAAAGTGTCAACACATGTGGCATCCCACACGAGGCACCGGCCATTCTTGTAAGGGAAAGTGGTCATCCCATCTGGCCGTTTGCCGTCTTCTCTGTGAAGTCCATGTGGTTCGAGGATTGATGCACAGTTAGCACTCTGCAGGGCCCGTTTTATGACATTATTTAGTGCAGAGTGTCTTGGCAGGCGGCCTGCGTTGTAATTACATGACAAGGCATGGTGACCTTGAGCATCCATCCCCCCACACACTTGCAAGTGTGTGGGTGACAAACTGCCGCACCCACTCTGAGCGCGATGGCAACCCGGAGCGCTTCAGCATCCAAGTGAGTTCCAAGAGGTGGGATGGGGATGGCGTGTAACCACAAGCCACTCTCCGAACGGGCGGCTGCCTGGAGGCGTGCTTTTGCAACCTGGTCTGCATTGGTTAGGAGATTTTCTTGAGTTTTCTTCGCCGAGATGGTATCCCACGCTTTCTGCTTGCTCCTGGAGGTACCCTGAGGCTCCTCCTCTACTCCTGTACTTCCCTTCCAGGTGTTAATCGCTGCTGTTACGTCCCCGTTAAGTGTCATTCCGGGTTGAGAATAAAGGATAGACAATACGAGGTCGTTGGTCGCGATGAGGGAAGAGATAAAGGCTGGGGAGGCAATATCCGAGGCTCTCCGTATGCCCAAGCCCCCGAGGCGGAGAGGAAGGGTGGCTTGTGTCCAGGCCCGTTCTTTAAATTCCATGTTGGTGATGCTGGTCACTGCTTCTCGGATTATGCTGTCTAATTCTTGGAGGCCACCATTGTTCGTGTAAGTCATCGATGTGCGCAGGAGGTATTGGAGTTTTGGGATGGAGAAACAGTTCTTGAGCAGGGCCAGAGCTGAGTGGGCATCGATGTGTATCAGGCGACTCACGAGACGTTGAAGCTCCTCCTTTTTAACTTGAAGTGCTGGTGAGATTGCTGCCAGAGTTAGTGGGGAACCTAATAGGGTTTGCTGGTGCTCCTGAAGGATCTTTACATCTGGCAATATGTTTCGAAACAGGGCCTGAGTCTCTTCTCCTTGTTCACGTGTGTGCTAGAAAGAACTTCCAAACATCAAATTACAAAGCAGTTATTGATACATTACCAAGTGACCCAGGAGAGGATGATGGTTACCACAGCAAATGTTACAAGAACTTTGCTGCAATTCAACTTGTGTTTAGGCCTATTCTTGAAAAATTAGAACAAGAAATGAAGGTTTTGCGCTCTGTATCATCATCATCATCCGCATCTGTTCGGCCTACTAGCAATGAATCTAGTAGTACCCACAGTGTTTACTGTGGGTATTTTCCCTGATATATGTTTGTTTTGTGACAAGAAGGTAAAAACACGCCCAGATGGAACAAAGGAGCTCACAGGAAAACTACTAACTAAGCCTGCAGAAGACAAGATTAGAGAGATAACACATACAGTACCCTCAAATGCACACATACTAGTTAAAATTAGTGGAGTTGACTTAATCGCTAAAGAAGCTCAGTTTCACCACAGTTGCCGATCCTTACATGCATGCAAGACAGATAGGGCACGAGGATTTGATCTATCACTAATTTCTGAGGAACCTGTTATGGCTAAGATCCCACTTGACTGTATTTATTCATATGTCAAAACCAACATCATTGATCACCAAAGACCCGAACGTCTTACATCCTTTTATGAACAATGTATTGACCTCTGTACTGAACTTGAAGTAGTCCCAACAGTAAGTACAGCCCAATATCTGGGGGATCTTTTGACCAACAAATTTAAGGGCACACTGTCTTGTATTGCATTTTTCAGAGTGCCGCCGACAAGGTGAAATTGTCCACAGCACAGAGATTGAGTACGATTCCATCAAGATCGTGTATAACTTTGAGTCATCTCCCGAGGGTCAGGTTACAAAAGCTGCCTTACAGCTCAGACATGCCCTAAAGGCTGTAACGAAGGAGCCACTCCCAGATCCACTGACTGTTGGAGCTTTGAACCGTGGTGAGGGAGAACTGACCTTGCCTATGCTATTTTGGACAGACAGTTGAATTGTCCAGCTGGTACGGTTCCTGGAGTACCATGTGGACTGGCCTTTGACAATTACTACGAATTAATACAAACACTATCAGGGTCCGATGCCTTGCACGACACATTGGGCATATTGTATCAGACACAGAGCAGGTGGTCCCCTACAGAACCCTCACCACATAGAGTTAGGCAAGATGAAGATGACCATGAGAAAGATATGCCCCTGGCAAAGATAGGTGGTAAGAATAGGAGAAATTTGGATATCCTAGACATATACTTGCCACCCTACAAGGAAAAGCCACAAATTAATGACTTCTCCTATAACAACAAGGACTTCCGCAGTGACATGGATCTCTCTATTCCGTCACATAAGTCGGACTTCTTGTGGATGGTTATACATGCCCTGGGAATGGATTGCATTCTCATGTGGACTGGGTTCAATGATCAAACTAACAAGGACCATCTTGCAAAACAATCGGTTCTCTACATGCCTAACAAGTCCACATGGTACTCCAGGAACCGTACCATCTGGACAATTCAACTGTTTGTCCAAAATAGCATAGGCAATGTCGGTCTCAATTTCTTCAACAGCATGGTAGTTAAGAGAGTGTCCCATTCAGTTCAGAACTGTAAGAATCTTCTTACTGCCAGTAAGGGACATCAATGACTAACCCATCAAGATATGCTTTCTTGGTTTCAGGTTACCTTTCTTGACCAAAAAGAGTACATCCTGGCTCAAGGAATCAAAATGGCGCAAGACTGATTCTGAATATTGTCCAGTCATGGGTCTTCAAAGTAGTGTCTGAAAGAAAGTCTTGAAAAGTTCAGAAGGTTCTCCCTCACCACGGTTCAAAGCACCAGCAGTCAGTGGATCTGGGAGTGGCTCCTTCGTTACAGCCTTTAGGGCATGTCTGAACTGTAAGGCAGCTTTTGTAACCTGACCCTCGGGACATGACTCAAAGTCATACACGATCTTGATGGAATCGTACTCAATCTCTGTGCTGTGGACAATCTCACCTTGTCAGCGGCATTCTGAAGAATGCAATACAAGACAGTGTGCCCTTAAATTTGTTGGTCAAAAGATCCCCAGATATTGTGCTGTACTTACTGTTGGGACTACTTCAAGTTCAGTACAGAGGTCAATATATTCTTCATAAAAAGATGTAAGATGTGCGGGTCTTTGGTGATCAATGATGTTGGTTTTGACATATGAATAAATACAGTGAAGGGGGAAACCTAGCCATAACAGGTTCCTCAGAAATTAGTGGTAGATCAAATCCTCGTGCCCTATCTGTCTTGCATACATGTAAGGATCAGCAACTGTGGTGAAACTGGGCTTCTTTAGCGATTAGGTCAACTCCACTAATTTTAACTAGTACGTGTGCGTTTGAGGGTACTGTATGTGCTATCTCTCTAATCTTGTCTTCTGCAGGCTTAGTTAGTAGTTTTCCTGTGAGCTCTTTTGTTCAATCTGGGCGTGTTTTTACCTTCTTGTCACAAAACAAACATGTATCAGGGAAAATACCCACAGTAGACACTGAGGGTACTACTAGATTCATTGCTAGTAGACCGAACAGCTGCGGATGATATTGATGATGATACAGAGCGCAAAACCTTTATTTCTTGTTCTAATTTTTCATGAATAGGCCTAAACACAGGTTGAATTGCAATAAAGTTCTTGTAACATTTGCTGTGGTAACCATCATCCTCTTCTGGGTCACTTGGTAATGTATCAATAACTGCTTTGTACTTTGATGTTTGGAAGTTCTTTCTTGATTTCATAGCTTCGGCAGCATGTGTCACTACAGCCCATTTGTCAGGCTGCCAGGGTAGAATCTTTGCTTTAATGGGCAGAACATGTATAATACATACATCTGGATGGCAATGGCTGCTGGGCACAAGCTGAAAAGGAAGGACAAAAGCGACATTGTAGACTTGTCATGATTAAAACAAATTGGTAATTGATGTCAATTCTAATATAATAATATAATCAATTTGGGAATCGAAATAAAAGAATACGAGCTGAGTAATGTAGCATACCAATATCATCATCTGGGCTTGCCATTTTGAAGTGGTGCCGATCATCAGAAAAAAGTACCTTGATTAAAAATCATCACACCATACCTACGAAAAAAGCAAAAATGCCAGTGAATATGTTTATTAAAGTAACAAACTTTGGACACAACAGTTTTCAACTTTGTTCTCCAAAGTGTAATTGAGACCCCTTCCGATCCTTCTTAAATGAAAACCCCACAAAATATTGTTTCTTAACCCGTCCAGCCCCGGCTAGTTTTGTAATGTTTGTTCACCAGAACCCGGCCGGTATTCAAAAAATGGTTTTATTCAAGAAACAATAGCGATTGGGTTAGGAATGAAGGAAAAACCACGAAAAACTGCTCAAAAAGCTTAAAGAATGGTCCTACAGAGCCCCCGAAAACGTATTTTACAAGAGTAAAAAATTGAAGGCAATTACTCCAGAAAACCAGGTTACTGCGCGCTCACGCGCACGCACGTGGACTTTGAGAGTTTTCAACCATCGGCACGGTTGCGTGGGATACGTACACAGTTCCCATACAAATCTGAGCCCTCTTGAGTGGCTACACCTGAGGTTACGGTCGGCGCAATTAGGGTGACGCGCCAGGCGCGTCTCTGGGGCTGTGCGTTACATACATCGCCGACGCGTCAGGCGCGTCGCTGGGGCTGTACGGGTTAAGTTGTATATTTCTAATTAATGATACAAAAGGGATGAACAATGTGAAATTCAGCATTGTTTTCCAAAGTGTAAACATGACGTATTTATAATCTTCCTGGCCCTTCTTAAGCAAAAATGCCAGGGAATATCTTTTCTTAAGTTATGTATTTAGGATAAGTTATGTAAGGGCATCCACCAGTATAAGTTTCAATTTTGTTCTCCAAAGTGTAATTGAAACCCTCGTGAAACCTCCACAAGAACCCTTCTTAAATGGAAACCCCAGAATTTGTGTTTTCTTAAGTTGCATATTTCAATGTGGTAGTATAATGGTATTAATCCATGTTAATTTCATCCTTGTTCTCCAAAGTGTAAATGAAGGCTTCATTTTTGGGTGGTTTAGGGGTCTGCCCCCTCTAAACCCCAGGAATGCTACACTTAAGAAATTGATTTTTTTCATTCACCTATTAGTAGCAACAGATTGAAACCTCCTTCAATTGAGATCTCCTTCAACCCTATCTCAACACACTACATGGCTGGTGCACTACAAACAGACTTAATCTAGCCCCAGCCAAATCCACCGCAACCCTGCTCACAAGTTGGACAGGAGAACACGAATACATCCCTCAACTCACCATAAACAACACACCCCTAACACATACACACACACCCAAAATCCTAGGAGTAACATATGATACTCATATGACATTCAAACAGCACACCACAAACATTAAAAAGAAACTGACACCCAGACTTAACGCCCTCAGGTCACTTGCTCACACAAAATTTGGACACAACAAAGAAACTACCACCACAGTATATAAACAATACATAAGATCAGTGATGGAATACGCAAGCCCAGCCTGGGCTTCTAACCTAGCTGAAACACATCATAAGACCTTACAGACTATTCAAAACAAAGCCCTGAAGATCATTACAGGCTGCACAGCTACTGCACCCACAGATCACCTACATCAAGAAACCAAAATCCTCAAAGTCAAAGACCATCTGGACATGAGAGGCACTCAATTCCTGGCAGCAGCCTCCACGAACCAAGACCACCCACTAAACTACATGGCAACACACCCACAGACACCAAGAAATATCAAAACAACACCCAGCACACGGTATCACACACAATTATTGTCCTCTCTCCTCCCTGCCCACCCCGAACCAACTTCCAGAAGCACATCCATACTCATATCTCTCACCGATCCATCCACTCACTCACAGACAACACACAGCTGCATGCACGACCTCCCGAAATCCATCCTTCCGAATCCTCCCTTCCTCGCGAGGACAGAGTCCACCTGGCCAGGCTGAGATGCGGACACCATCCAGCTCTCCTGAGCTATCAGAAGAGACTGGATGACTCCGTTGTCGACGCCTGCCCGGGATGTAACACAGCACCCCATACCATTAAACACATCATAGAAGACTGCATTTCACACAACCACTTACGCCAACAACACAATCTACACTCAATGAGAGCTCTGTGGGAAAGCCCGATCGTGGCCATGGCCTTTCTCAGGGACTCGGGGCTGTTCGGCCAGGCAGCTTAGGGAACAACAACAACAACAACAACAGATTGAAACCATCAAACCTTTCGTTCCCAAAAGTGTAAATGAACTCCAGTGGGCTCCCCTACTAAAAGGAAGCTGTAACCACCACCCCACCAAGATGTGCCAGTCGCTACAATAGCCTTCGCACTCCCTCCAACACCCGGCAAGAATATCACAGTCACAATCAACAACCCTGATGCTCAAAAGAGAAGAAAAGCTGCAAAGGAAAGGAAGACAACAAAATGGCTCCATAGACACATATCTCCACGCGCTCTTCTTCCTCCAAGCTGCATCACCACCATGACCGTGAGGGCAGGAGGGACTACTCCTAACACCCCGGAGTTCTCCCCCCCCCCCCCCATGTGCCCTTATTAGCCGGAGAAAAACACCAGGATGAGCGCAGGGAAAGGTATGACTATCACAGGCAAAGTGTCGATCTTTACAGTTGGAAAGCTATTAACTACCTCTCACTGGAAGGTAGATAACAGCTGGAAGATTTGGGTTTTAATATTGAAATAGGTCCCTGACAGCACTGGTTGTAAAGCCCTACTTTCAATCTTATTAAAGATCTTGGCTCATCAAAGGAATTTGTTATAAGATCTCACTGGAGGCCACCTAATATCCGTTACTTTGCCTTGATACCGGCGTTACTGTTAACCTGACATGCGCGATATAGACCTAGGTGCTAGGGTAGTTATTTGTGCATTTCTAGCCCTGGATTCTGACAGAATTCGTTATATTTACAATATAAAGCATTATTTGTTTTCGGTATGCTTTTATTTTACATATATGATGTATATATGAACCTTCAAGAGTGCTAAAATAAGTGGGAAAAGCATTTGGGTGGTGAAAAACGAAGATATTGGCCACCCGGTCATAATCTCAGGCGAGAGAGAGCCACAGGCAGCCCTCCCCTCTCGCTGTCTGGGAGTCAACTGAGACCAGCGGGGCGGTGTGTGCCGGTGTCTGGGTGTTGCATAACGATCTTTTATGCAACCCACTTGTGCTACATTATCGCGGGAGAGAAAAATAACCGATAAATGATGATAATAAGAGGATAAATAGGTGATAATTGAGGAGGGGGGGGAGGGGGGAATAAGGTGGGGAAGGAGGGGAGGGGGAGGGGTGAGAAACACATGGATGAGTACTAGAGGGGAATTATCTCACCTAGAGACAAAATCCTTTGTTTTGATAGGCCCTTTTTTTTTTTGGGAAGGCTTTTTTTATGGTCTTGCTTCCGTGAGGCCTATCGCGTTCCCTATAGGAAGCCTTCCGTGAGGCCTATCGCGCTTGCCGGGTTAATATAGAATGCTGATTTGTCAAGCGCTTTATTGGTAGTAAACCACCCCCCGTCTTACTAGACGTTCACGCACTGGCTGGACTCTGGAAAGGAAGGGCTCTGCGAGATACTGTAGCAACATTGCATAATGGCACTCTGCATTAGAGTCCATCCGGTACGGAATCCCAGGCACTGGGTCTGGGATACGTTTATCGAAAAAGGCCCCAAATTATCTCATCAACTCAGTCATTGAAAGACTCTTATAACGGTCAGAGCAGTTAAGAGACGTTGCGTTACAAGCAACCCTCTTACATTACTTCGATCACATGTTATACATGCACTGGCATAATTGTACATGCCATGCAAGTCCCAACACCCAAGAGTACTGGAAGGTCTGCATCAAAACTCTTATAACGGTCAGAGTATTTAGTGAGTTCTCTCCTACATTAGCTCGATAATACTGTAAAGATGCACTGGCATATTGTACGTATTATTGAAGACCCAACACCCAAGAGTTCGAGTCTCCATCCACTAGCATCAAACTTAATTCAACGAAATGCTAGCACGAAGAACAATATGTATGCTCCTTTTTTTGGATTTGAATACTCAAGTTCTTCTAGAGGATTTTCCAAGATGTGGTGGAATTGCTGAGATTATCAATAAATTACGAGGTTGGGAAGTTGACATGGGCTAGTCGGTATTGAAATGGATAGTCAAAATGCTGCGACATGCATAAGCTATTAACATATTGTGTTTCTTGCTAGCATCATGTTCATTAATCTGGGTGTCCTAATTCCAGAAAACAGTTTTTGCAATACAATTCTCTAGCTAAATTCTACAAGTTGAGTAATTTAGCCAAGTGAGATAAAGTATAATATCTACTTGGTTCTACTGATGATTGATATACTGTATACAGTATATGCTGGATTGTAATTTCCCTGAAGCAGTCCAGGAAAGAATGATAAATATGTTAGGTTAGATACATATATATATATATATATATATATATATATATATATATATATATATATATATATATATATACTTATCATGAATAGAACCTATATATAGTTTTGCTTGCATTCATCCAAGTACGAAAATTTGGAGCGGAATGATACAAGACATGCCGTGTACAGAGATAACTTTACAGGGATAATAAATGGTGTTATTAAACTGAGTAATACTAATCATATAATGTAGAATGTTTAGTTTAATACATTCAATAATAGATACTGTAATCACAAGTTAAATAACTTGTGCAAATAATTGTAAAGAAGCAGGATTTCAAGTTAGGGAAGCTTGAGAATTTAATGAAGAGTCAAGTTAATTGATTAACTTAACTGATTAACTTTATAATTAACTTAATTTAACTAGTTAATTTAATGACTTAATCGCCCCAACTCTGAATTATATATATATATATTGTGACGCATACCAGCGTTGGCAGAATCGCCTCCCGTTAGCCACTAGCGCTCGCCAGTGCAGTGAAATGGGCTACAGTTATCAGAGAATGTTATACTTTCTTTCTTGTGAATCGTCATGTCACAGGCAGTATAGAAGTGGTCTTTATTTTCGTCTGTGACAATGCATTATATTTTATATCATCAGTTATAAGTTTAATGTATAAGAATGAATGATACAGCTAGAGAGTGTGAATGAGTAAGTGCAGGAGGCAGAGGGTTGTGCGCGCAGTGTTTCGTGTTGTCTCGGTGATGTCATGCCACGGCAGGACCCTCTGAGTGGCTGGCCGCTTTGCCGCCCTCCTGCCGCAGCAGAAGGTAGTTCCCCCGCACTCCTTGCTGCCTTTGTGCCTTCCTCGCTCAGAGCTTGCTTGACCAGCATAACCTTCACACCTCCCTTGCCATCTGTCCCCGACTTCCACCTATAGAACACTTTCTCTCTCTCTCAACTTCTTACCTCTTATTCTTCTAATCTATTTAACATAATAACTCCCCTTTGGTTCTGCACGATTTCATATATCGGCCATCGTATTATATGCTGAAGCTCTCAGATATTTCATGTTTAGTTAGACATTTTGGAGGGGTTAACATTTTGTCTGTAGAGGTTCGACACACTCGCGGTGTCTCCCTACCTTGGTTGTCTGCTGGGCTATTTAATGCTAGACTGGGGTGAGGCTATTGGTGTTTTGATATCCGATGTGTACCAGGTTTTGTTGAACTTGTACAATCGCAACGGATGCGTGGGAAGCCTAGGTTGTCTTTCTGACTGTGTACCTTGTGAGTTTAGCACTGTGTTGCAAGTGAGGGCTTTTGCCTCTGCCACCCACCACTGTGCTAACTCGTTTTGCTTTGACTTGAAGAGGGTCACCAGGAGAGAACCAGATACTAGCAATCTGGATCTCTCAAGAGAGCACCCCGTCATTTAACGTAATTTGGCCGTACAGTCTTAACCCTTAAAAAGCTGGACTATGTGGCGGCGCTCGACATGGCAGGAGACTAGCGAGCGTATGACTGCTCCAGACCACCGCGGCGAACCTACTGACACAAATCTCAGCTCCCTCCTCCCTCTCTCACTCGCTACATACTCAATTATGTACCGAAAGTACCGAATTACCTGCTTTTTGCACTCGCGTTGCACGGTTATTGCAAGAAAACTATCCATCATACAAGGATCGCTCTGTTTATGCCCTTTCAGGGATAGGTACTTGTTTTACGTTCTGGGTCTTATTTAGGCATGAAAATGATCACGTAAACAGCCCTATTTTGGCTAAAAACACCCCGCTGTGGTACATGTTAAGGACCTCGCTAGGTTACGAGCCGCTTGCTCAGCCATTGTTTCCTAGCCTACGACATCCCAGCTAGACTTTATTCGCCTAGCTGACACCCGATTAGGATTATAAGCTCTTATGTTATGTATGCAGCATTTTTATTCACGTTGATTGTAAGTCGTGGTTGTTATTGAGTTGCACAACCCGAGCAGGCTATTGCGTTGCCTGAGGAAGTACTTCTTTTGTTGTTGGAGATAATACTATTGCGCATTTATCGTTATTCCCGTGCCAGTTAACACTGTATGTCCCTACACTTGTCATATCTTGTTCCTACTTTATATAACAGTTCAAAATCCAATTCGATCATCTTAAGCAGCATCAGACTTTCTTCAGAAGATTCCTGTTCGATGCTTTAGGACTTTCATTCACTTTCTTTAATATAGGAGTGACAGTTTATTATTGTTTAGAGTAACTTTAATTATACCTTCTTCTTGTTTGCATTAAATCATTCCAGTGATTTAATTAAGCTCTCTATCTTTTTCCTTGTATACATTATTAACGTAATTGTATGTTGTTTTGATCAGGCTGTATCAGAGATCATCAGCCTGTAGTAGTAGTGCACTTATACCGAGTTAGAGGATACCCGGCTATCACAGATTTAACTCTGGAGGGTATAGGTGTTTTTGTGCACCGGCATTATAAGTTCGAGGGTTGGATCTAGTGTTACCGTTGTGGCTGTGTGCCTTTCTAATCCAATAATTAAGAGCCCTTGTTTTATACGAGTCCCGGTCGTAACAAATGGCGACCTTGCTCAGGATTTTGTGAACTTAGAGAAATATTGCAGGAGTGTTGTGGTCATTTGTTTTTGTTTAAAGGAATATAGTGGACACAGATTTTTTTTGGCAAGTAGTATAACACTTAAGAGTCTTCAAGCATTTTTGAGTGAATAGTGCTACATGAGAGTTTAGGTACTCCTTATTTTTATAAACGTTGAGAATTTTCGGTGGACACTATGTCGAACGACGGATAAGTGTACAGTGAGGACACAGTACGGGAAACAGGCGAGGAGGTGGATAAGTTGGAGTTGTCTAGCGGCGCTCGGGTGGTGAACAGTGAGGAGGATGCTCGGATATTTTTGGAGGAGCCTGTGTCAGCGGATCGTGTGTCGGGGCTAGACCGGTATGGACTGCAGTGTGTAGCCACGGTCTTAGGGTTTCCCGGTACTAGCAGTTTGTCGAGAGGTGACCTGGTAGCCTGTGTGCTCGGTGGGGTGCGTGGGGCTTCGGGGGGAGCGGGAGCTGGGGCACCTTCGGCCCAGCCCCCATTCCACTCGACTCCTACCATGGCGCCCCCTCAGGCTCTGGAGCCGGGTACGTTCCCGCAGGCCGATAATCGCTGGCAGCGTGGTTTGTCACTGGGTGGGTCCCTGATAGTAGCACCCCCTCCTCAAGGTTTGTCTGCCGAGATGTTGTTTCAGCTCGAACTCGCCAAACTTCAGCAGCAGCAGCGGGAATCTGAGCAACGAAAGCATGAATCTGAGCAGCAGCGGCAGCTTGAGATGGCTAAGCAGCAGATTGAGATGGCTAAGATTCAGGCTGAGGAGAGAAAGGCCGTACGGGAGGCTGAGCTTCAGGTTGAGGCTACGAAGTACTGTGCAGACAGAGATCTTGAGAAGTCTCGGGTGGAGTCGACAGGGCAGCGTCTCGGTTCTGGGAATCGAGGTCTTGATCAGTCTTTATCGCACCTGCTCAAGTTAGTCCCTGTATTTGATGAGTCGGGTGTCACCGAATTTTTCATGCGTTTTGAGAAGAAGTGCCGGGACCACCAATGGCCCGAGGTTAAGTGGGCAGCCCTTGTTTGCTCTAGGTTGGTTGGCAAAGGACTCAAGGCATATGATGCGTTGCCTTTGGAGTCGTGCATCGATTATGAGGAATCGAAGGAGGCTGTCCTGCGGGCATATGAGTTACAACCAGAGACTTATAGGTTGAAGTTCCGGGGTGTTACGAAGGGTCGTGAGTGCGCTTTTCTTGAACATGCCCGGGAACTGTCTGATGCTTTTGGGAATTGGCTGAGATCGGAGAAGGCAACGACGTTTGATGAGATAAAACAGTTGATGCTTCTCGAGCAGTTCTTTAAGTGTACGGGCAGCGACCTGATGTTGAACCTCAAAGAGAAAAACCCTAAAACTCTACAGGAGGCAGCTGAGATGGCTGACCGTAAGCTATCGCTGATTCGTGGGTGCGGGTCTGCACAACGGAACGATGCAGGTAACAAGGGGCGCAACACTCCACCCCCCCGAGTCAGTGATACACCATATATCAATAACAACAAGAGCAATGATATTAAGTCTGACCATAAACCTAATACCGTCCCGTTTAAGAAGGGTCCGGGCCCTTCCCCACCTCAAGGGAAGCCCAAGGGGGAGTTAGAGTGTTTTCATTGTCATGAGAAGGGGCATTTTGCACGATCCTGTCCTAGCAAGCTACCTACAGCAATCGTGTCTTTGGCTCGCAACATTGGAGTGTCTTTGAAGTCGTCTGCGTTTGCCCGGGGTAAATGTTCAGAGGCTGGAGTACTGCCAGTGAAGAAGTATCTGGAAGGCTTGACACCTGTCCGGGATACTTTTTGTGACCATAGAGGGCGCGGCTGCGTGAGTTGGGCGGGTTGCAAGCATGGAGTAGAATTTTTGCGTGATACGGGTGCTTCCTTGACATTGATGAAAAACTTTACAGGCAAACCTATAAACGCGGCACGGGTAGTTGTGGTGCAGGGTATCAATGCTACAAAGTCATACCCGTTGGTCCGAGTGGAGCTGGAGGTAGAAGGTGTGACACGAGAGTTGCATGTCGTAATCGTGGAGAAACTGCCAGTAGAGGGCGTCGACCTTCTTCTCGGCAACGACTTTGCGGTACCTGCTTCTGAGGTTCCACCCTTAGTCGGTGCCGAGAGGGCGGCCGACGTGAGTAGGGAGGGGCAGGAGTTGGTCGAGAGGTGTCAACCACCGCAGAGGGCGTGTGTTGTCACCCGATCTCGGGCATCCAAAGTGTCACAGCCTATTCCTCAGTCTCTATACCAGCGGAGGAACGGTCGGAAGGAGCAAGCTAAAGTTGGGAGTTTTGTGAGTTTTGCTCCAGCGGCTCTCCTTAGCGGCTTAGTACTTGACTCAGAGGTGAGCTCCGGAGTGGCCCCAGAACCTGTCACCCCTTGTGACATAGTTGGGCGTGATGGCACTCCGCGACTTAGTAGTTCCCAGTTGGAGGAGAGTTGTGGGAACGGGGCTATCGAACACGAGGACGGGGAAACATGTCATGTGAACCTGTTGTAGGAGTTTGTGAGGCAACCACCTGAGCAGCCTACTGTCCCTGCGTTGGTCTGTATCAGGTCCTAATCCTGCCACAGACATTGGTTCCAGGGCAGTAATTCCCTTTCCAATGTTCCCTTGCCCACTCTAAACCACTGTTTGGACACTTGATCCTCAGTGTTTTGGAGGACAAGCAACCTAGAAGGGTCACTAGATCTGTTGTTGCTTGATTTCCTTTGTACTCCTTTGTACTCCTTTGTTTGCAGCGGCCAAGGTGGAGAAGGAGAGGGGGGCAGTAGGGCACAGGTGGAGGAGAGTTGGGATTGTCATGTCTCCCCGGAGCAGTGGGCGGGGGACACGAGTCTGGTGGCTGTGGAAGCGCTAGAGCACCTGCCTGAGCAGCAGTGTGCAGCGCTCCAGCACCAGCTCGGTTCATACCCCACTAGTCGTGCCGAGCACCCGAGCCTCACAACTCAGGCGGTGCAAGATGTTCCGCGGGCAGGTCACTTGAATGTTGGTAGACCGTTAGCCTCGTTGTTTCGGTGGTTCAAGGTGGGCGACGAGGCTTGGACATGGTTGTCAGGTCAGGGTCGACCCACGGCTGCCAAGGGTGGTGGTCAGAAGGAAATTGAGCAGATTGGTGAGGTTGGCTGTGGAGTGGATGTGCCCGGTCGTCGCACAGCCTCCCAATGCTGCTCTAGTCGAATGCAACAGCCCTACCATAGACCGACTGTATCTGGCCACGTCGCTAAAAGCGGTGATGCTGCGCAGGCAGATGTAGTCGTAAGGAATGCGGGGGTGCGCATGTACGGTATCGGCGGGGAAGCCTTAGCAATAATGAACTATGGGAGTGACTGCACAGGTGGTACTGATTGTCCCTCTCATGACCTGGCTGTTCTAGGGACGAAGGTCAAGAAGGAGGGAGACTACAGGTTAGAAGCTGCGGTCTCGGCTGGGTTGTGGGAGGGCACTAGGCATGTTGTTCTGCGAGATAAGTTGTTTATTAGGCTGTGGCAGTACATCCGCATGTTTGTTGCTTCTCCAGGCCTGATGTACGGGGTAGAAGCCGACATGGAGGCTGGTGACAGTGCTAGGCTCAGTTTAATTCCCTACCGTATAAATCCTGCTCAACAGCCTGTCATAAAAACAGAGCTAGACAACATGTGGAAAAAGGGTCTGAGGGATAAAGGATATCGTGAGTGGTCGTTGCCAGTGAGTTTGCAACCTGAGTTGAGTGGCAAGATCCGTGTGTATGGTGACTGCAAGAGTGTGGAAGCATTATCCCTGACAGACACCTATCCATTACCCAAGGGTCTGAGGGATAAGGGATATCGTGAGTGGTCGTTGCCAGTGAGTTTGCAACCTGAGTTGAGTGGCAAGATCCGTGTGTATGGTGATTGCAAGAGTGTGGAAGCATTATCCCTGACAGACGCCTATCCATTACCTAGAGTTGACGATACCATAGACCGCATCGGGGCTGCCTCGCTCGTCACGAAGGTAGAACTAGTGAAAGGTTATTGGGAGGCCCCGTTGCCGGAAAGAGCGAAGAGAAATGCCAGTCTTGTGATGAATTGGGCAGTTTATCAGTGCCAGGTGTTGTTTTGCTGCTGGAACACAAGTTGGATGTGTGGCATGCTAAGGGCACTGATAATGTTGTGGCTGATTGTTTGTCCCGGGAGGGTACGCTTTGGGGAGCACCCTCACCGTTCAGTCAGTGTGTGTTGAGAGTGGAGAAAAATCGGGCTTGCCCCTATAGAGCAGCTGCCAAAAACAACTTTAAATTAAAATAAAAAATCACATAAAAACTCTTTCTTTTTGATAGTTAATTGTAAGTTGCCAATATTATAGCTAATGTCTTAAGTTGAACCTGTCTTTCACTTAGGAGGCTGGGCTCTGTGAAGCTCGCTCTGGGAGCATAGTAGGCTAAATTATACTTATTATGTTTGGGACGGGTTATAAGATTTTCTTTATGTTGATATGTTGTTTTATGTAAGACTTGAGCTTTGCATTTCATTTCTGGTGGAGTGGCTATGTGTGACGGGTCTTGTCGGCATTCTGCCTTGTCAGATATCATGCTCGCCTAATGTTGAGCGCCCTATTTCTTGGGCGGGGTGTGACGCCTACCAGCGTTGGCAGAATCGCCTCCCGTTAGCCACTAGCGCTCGCCAGGGCAGTGAAATGGGCTACAGTTATCAGAGAATGTTATACTTTCTTTCTTGTGAATGGTCATGTCACAGGCAGTATAGAAGTGGTCTTTATTTTCGTCTGTGACAATGCATTATATTTTATATCATCAGTTATAAGTTTAATGTATAAGAATGAATGATACAGCTAGAGAGTGTGAATGAGTAAGTGCAGGAGGCAGAGGGTTGTGCGCGCAGTGTTTCGTGTTGTCTCGGTGATGTCATGCCACGGGCGGGCCCTCTGAGTGGCTGGCCGCTTTGCCGCCCTCCTGCCGCAGCAGAAGGTAGTTCTCCCGCACTCCTTGCTGCCTTTGTGCCTTCCTCGCTCAGAGCTTGCTTGACCAGCATAACCTTCACACCTCCCTTGCCATCTGTCCCCGACTTCCACCTATAGAACACTTTCTCTCTCTCTCAACTTCTTACCTCTTATTCTTCTAATCTATTTAACATAATAACTCCCCTTTGGTTCTGCACGATTTCATATATCGGCCATCGTATTATATGCTGAAGCTCTCAGATATTTCATGTTTAGTTAGACATTTTGGAGGGGTTAACATTTTGTCTGTAGAGGTTCGACACACTCGCGGTGTCTCCCTACCTATTTCTTGGTTGTCTGCTGGGCTATTTAATGCTAGACTGGGGTGAGGCTATTGGTGTTGTGATTTCCGATGTGTACCAGGTTTTGTTGAACTTGTACAATCGCAACGGATGCGTGGGAAGCCTAGGTTGTCTTTCTGACTGTGTACCTTGTGAGTTTAGCACTGTGTTGCGAGTGAGGGCTTTTGCCTCTGCCACCCACCACTGTGCTAACTCGTTTTGCTTTGACTTGAAGAGGGTCGCCAGGAGAGAACCAGATACTAGCGATCTGGATCTCTCAAGAGAGCACCCCGTCATTTAACGTAATTTGGACGTACAGTCTTAAGGACCTCGCTAGGCTACGAGCCGCTTGCTCAGCCATTGTTTCCTAGCCTACGACATCCCAGCTAGACTTTATTCACCTAGCAGACACCCGATTAGGATTATAAGCTCTTATGTTATGTATGCAGCATTTTTATTCACGTTGATTGTAAGTCGTGGTTGTTATTGAGTTGCACAACCCGAGCAGGCTTTTGCGTTGCCTGAGGAAGTATTCTTTTGTTGTTGGAGATAATACTATTGCGCATTTATCGTTATTCCCGTGCCAGTTAACACTGTATGTCCCTACACTTGTCATATCTTGTTCCTGCTTTATATAACAGTTCAAAATCCGATTCGATCATCTTAAGCAGCATCAGACTTTCTTCAGAAGATTCCTGTTCGATGCTTTAGGACTTTCATTCACTTTCTTTAATATAGGAGTGACAGTTTATTATTGTTTAGAGTAACTTTAATTATACCTTCTTCTTGTTTGCATTAAATCATTCCAGTGATTTAATTAAGCTCTCTATCTTTTTCCTTGTATACATTATTAACGTAATTGTATGTTGTTGTGATCAGGCTGTATCAGAGATTATCAGCCTGTAGTAGTAGTGCACTTATACCGAGTTAGAGGATACCCCGCTATCGCAGATTTAACTCTGGAGGGTATAGGTGTTTTTGTGCACCGGCATTATAAGTTCGAGGGTTGGATCTAGTGTTACCTTTGTGGCTGTGTGCCTCTCTAGTCCAATGATTAAGAGCCCTTGTTTTATACGAGTCTCGGTCGTAACAATATATATATATATATATACATATTTATATATATATATATATATATATATATATATATTCATATATATATACATATATGATATCTGACCCTTTCCATTTTAACTTTTATATAAATTGTGTAATTTATTGCCTTTAGTTTAATTACTCTGCTACCAATGCAAAAGATCTAGTTTTACGTCGCCGCTAGAATAAACATGCTATTTGGAAGTTGAAAAAAAAAATATATATATAATTAATTTTATAGTGTCACTTGGCTTTTATGATATTCCACACCTCTCTCAGATGTATGGTCGGTACACACACACACACACACCCTAGCTAAAAGCTAGATATTTTATCGCAATTAGTGTTTAAGCATGATTCTCGAAGTATGTTGTGGTAAATAGTGTTGAGCATTTCTGCACTCGAAGTAATACTTTGTACAGTACACACTTATGCATACCTCATCAAATGCAAATAATTGAAAGCAGTTAGGTCTGAATACATGATTATATTGATATCCACAATTCGAAAATGGATATTAATAATGATCGTGTACTCAACCTTTAACTGTGTTGGTGGTGTATTGATTTAGATGCTTATGTTCTAGGTGGGGTGTCCCGAGTTCAAATCCCGGGAGGACCATATGCTTTCATTAGTTTATTCACGTACATTGGGGGGTATTGCTTTAGCGTTCAGTCTACCGCGCACCCGTGGTCTACAACTACCTACTGGAACCCGCACTAGATGGTAGGTGAGGGTTAGTTTTGTATCCAATTTACTGGGCACTAGGAACTGGTAGTTGAGGGTTAGTGCTGTATCAAATTTACTGGGTACTATAGTCCTACCACTCCAAGTTGGCGGTTTGGGTGGGTCAGTGCACCCTTTACACTACTGCCACGTTTCCAAATGGTCACCCACTCGATAACCTTTTTTTGTATAGTACCCTGCCCCATGTGTGTGTGTTTGTGTGCTTGTGTGTGGCTACTCTCATTAGGGGGGTATGGCCTCAGACAATAGATGGATAGATAGATTAGTATCACTATTATTATTATTATTATTAGGGGTTCGACACCTACGGGGAACCCCTATTGTAATCATTAAATCTACTTATTCATCCAAATTATTTGTTCACGCCGTTTTTTACGCAATAACTCCAGAACCGCTTTTTGGATTGGGATCAAACTTTCACACAAGGTGCGTTTTTGTATTGGGCACTGGGCAGCTTTTGATATGCTAAACATCCAACATGGCGGCCAAACAGGTCCGTGGCAGCTGATTTCCCGAAAAAATTGACACCTAAATACCGTCTCTCCCACTCATAGGAAATGATTGGGCTTTGGTATATGGACTCCACTAGTAATGCTCCGCAAATGTTATAGAAAAGGTTTTGCTTTTGCACGTGGATTTTTTTCCGGCAATCTTGAAAAAACCTTGAATTCTACTTAAAATTCTACATCTTTAAAACTACGCCGATGATCAAAGCCATTTTTGCGTAGTTGGATGAGGCTCGCAATTCCGAACGTTTTGATACCAAAAGAATATAAATGAGTGGAATAGTTTGTCCGCAGCATTGAAAACTGTGTATTCTTAAATTACTTTAAAACCGTATTCGGTACCCCCACAACGTTTACAATCTTCAGTCTATGGGCTTCCACGCATCCCCTAGTTTTGCTTAATAACATAGGCTAGTCAATTAATCATTCAGATCTATAATTGTTTTTTAAATTTAACTCTCTCAAAATAGTTTGAGTCCCTACGAATTCCACCAATTATTTAGCCAACCTACCTATACATACCTACCCTACCAAATAATAATGATAATTCAAATTTATTTTTGGTGAATAGCAGAGTATTGGCTAAGGTTTTTAACAATTCCTCCGTTTGCCAAATGCTTAGTTTAATAACAATGATATGGACCTTCAGAGTTTGACTATTGCCCGTGTGACAGCCTTCACCAAGGAATCTGGTAGGTGTAAAAGAGGAGAGCCCACTCAATGTAATAAATCTGTTCTACAGCGACGGTGGCGCCTCTAGAGGCCAATAGGTGATAACATGATCAAGCCATTTGTTTCCCTCTTGATATTGTTTATACAAACTAAGATGATACTCTGAAGACCACTTGCATGTATACAGTGTGTGAATGTACGAACAATAAGGAATTCTAGAGAATAAAACGCCATCCTCCCCATTCAGTTAATGCCTGGCAGATTTTGTTTATACCTATGAGCTGCTTGGCGGCGCTGGGTGTCGGGAAATTACACTAAGCCTATTTAACCCCTTCAGAATCATATGATGCAGAGGTTGCCAGATTAGCAATAAGAAATAGAGTTCTCTCACTCTTATAATTACCTCTCTAAAATTAGTTTTCTGCCCACAGCTAACTCAAAGACAACTGCAGAGGTTGAAGTAACTAAACTAAAGGTTTCTAAATACCCCTGATGGTAACAAAGGCTTTAAAGTATCCCTACTCGGCTCAAAATCGCGTCATATGTTGGAGAGGGTTAAGTGGACAATCCTTTCCTAATGCTCCTTTCCTTGCCTTGACCCTGCTATTACAAACTTTATGCTGACATAAACCTTATCTGCCCATAATAATTATGATTTAGGCTTTCAATCATACTCCATCCTACACTTAACTCACTGCCATAACTTAATATAACTGGTTTGGACAAGTGTAGCTCAAATATAGACAATATAACAAGTCTGGGTTTGAGTATGCGCTGTTCATACCCTTGCGTGGTGCGCAGTTAGCGAGAGAGGGAGTGACTGTATCGCTAGATCCGTTCTCAGAAGCAGCTAGAATATCATCTATATTTAATAAATGCAAAAACTCGCTAGAATGATGCTACAACCTCTGGAAGGGCTTGTTTTGCATGTTTTACAATTAAATATGGCTCTAGAATGTGTGATATTTATAGAGTATCACTGGGAATGATGTTGCTAATGTCAAAAATGCAAGATAAATGTAGCACTTTAAGATGTAGCGTTAAAGTAGCTATATTGGCAACACTGAGTCACTTACTTGTCATCAAGGAGGTTATATTAGGGGGAGGGATAAATGGTAGAACGTACCCTATGTAAACGTGAAGCCAGATAAAATATTGGCAGGTAGGCTACTGGCGAATCTGGCTAACTGATCATATTGCATCATATAGATAAGCAAAAATAATGATAGGCTATAGTAATCTAGCAACATATAATTAATATATAAGTTTCTCTTTACGATCTGTAGTCCTAACTCTTATATTGAATAAATAATTATAAAAGTACTGGAAGGTAGAAGCGCGGAAGGTTGGTTTTACTGTTTCACCCTGACACTCCCTCCTTTAGTATCCTTCCTCCAAGGATGTCATAGGTCTGAAGGGACCCCGACATACGAGATACGTAGCTTCATATCCGCGTATTGATCATTTTCATGCTATTATTTATGCATGCAGAAGTGGCAGGACACCTATGTCATGAGTGAACACCAATAACTTAATCCTTACACAGTAAAAAAGACGGAAATAATATCGTACATACGAAGTGCTAGAAGGGGGGGGGGGGGGGGGGGGGTATGCTATGTAAACGGGACAGTTCGAGAGAGAGAAAGTAATTGTCGCTAGATAAGCGTGTGTGTGCTTGTGTGATGGTCTTGTGTAGCTATGTGTGTGCTTGTTTGAGTGTTGCTATAGGCTATGTATTAGTTATCTCTCTCTCTCTCTCTCTTATTTATCGCTGTCTCCCTTACGATTACGACATACTAGTGCATGAGAACATAGGAAATAGGGAGCCTCTCTCTCCCTTACACACCCAGTCTCTCTCTGCAGTGGCGGATTTAGGGGGGGCCGAGTAGGCCATAGCCTAGGGCCCCGCGCCCCCAAGTGCCCCGCATCCCTAAGGGGCCCACACCTTTGGTAAAAAAAAAAAAAAAAAAAATGAAAAGTTAATTCACAGTTTGCATTTTCGGTTATTAATTTTTGTTAGCGATTACCCCATTCCCAGTACTATTGGGATTAATGACATTATTACTTTTATAACATAAAATAATGGGTATTAAATGTATAATGATTGCGTTATATTTATTTTAAAACCGTAAAATGAGTAACCCGTTTACCTGGTAGAAGAAAACATTTAGTTATCCCTGCTACTATTTTGTTAACACTATAATATTGATTATTGGGAATCTAGGACTCTTTCCTCAATTTCTCTCACTGATCCTCACTTATAAATACCTGTGATTAAGTGGTTATGTTATTGGCACTGCCTATGCCTTGTATTTTTGCTAAACCAATTATTATTGATGGGTAGTCTATGGATAGTAGGCACCTCGTGACCTCTATAGCACTGAGCTCGGCACGCTCGCTTCCTAGCCCAAACGAGATGCAAGAGGAGCAGATAGGGCCCGTAGGTGGCGGTGCAATTTTGTATGCCTAGGTATATGGAATCTAGACCCATTAGACCAGTCAAAGTAGGGCTGGACTTAGAACAAATTGCAATAGAAGGTTTTTTGGCTTTAACTTGTTTATTAGGTCCCTCTGATGAACATATAAAAAGTCTCCAACTTTTGGACACCGGGAAAGTGGTTAATTTGCATAAATTCAAGATGGCCGCCGTCCAAAGCTTCAATTTACAGATAACTTTTTTCTGGTTGCTCCTAGACCCTATAAATGTATTACAAACAACGTTTTTTGGCTTTAACTTGTTTATTAGGCCCTCTGATGAACATATAAAAAGTCTCCAACTTTTGGACACCTGGAAAGTGGTTAATTTACAGCCAAAAAACCTTACAGCCAAAAAACCTTCTATTGCAATTTGTTCTAGGTCAAGCCCTACCTTTACTGCACATTATTGTCTATTACATTTTGCCTAGGCCTATACTAATCCCATCATCTTGTTTCTTGTTTCAACAGATTGGTGCGACATCTACCGAAGCCATGGAAGAAGAGGTGGTGCATAATCCCTGCGGCATTTGCTCAAACACGTTAGACGAAGGAGAAACAGTCAAGCTGAGGGCGAAGGGAGCAGATACTATCAACAAGGCCAGTACTGAACGTGGAACGCCATCAATTACCGTGTCCGAGGGCCAAACGGTGCACATTGATTGCCGAAAGAAGCATGTCAATACGAAGCCAAATAGAATTCCTGGGAAGCAGAAGAAACGTCCTGAAAAACCTGCTCTTCGTTCTCAGACACCAGACTTTTGTTTTACAGAGAACTGCTTTTTTTGTGGTACAAAAATCTATTTGGACACAAAGCATGATTCAGAAGAAGTGTATCCAGTACGCACCTTCAACTTTCAAAGGACAATACTTTCTGCATGTGATGCCAGGGCTGATGAGTGGGCTGACACTGTTAGAGGCCGAATTAACTTTGCACGCGATCTTCCAGCAGCTGACGCAATATATCACAAGCAGTGCAGCTCAAATTTCCAGACACATAGGCAGATCCCCTCCAAATATCGTGATTCCGCAGACAGTGAACCTCCTCGCAAGGGTCGCAAAGTAGATGCCTCACGAGAGGAAGCATTTCTACTCGCAATCGAGGACCTAGTCAGTGGCAATGATGATGAACAGACTACAGTGGTTGATCTCGTTGATAGAATGTCCCAGTTGTGCCCTGATGTTGAAGCGTATAGTGTAAAATACATGAAACAGAAACTTATTTCATATTTTGGGGATGAACTGGTTATTAGTAACGTGCATGGACGCAGCGATGTTGTAACTGTCAAAGAAAGTGCTGCAAAGATTTTGCAACAATTCAAAGACTCACCACAGACTGATGATGAGGAAGCAGAACAAAGAAAGATAGTCAGGGCTGCGGCACGGTTGATCAAAGCAGATATAAAGAACATTGATACTTGTAGAGATTTCTATCCAGATCCTTCTGAACTCCGGTCGCTGGAAAAGAATGTGGCGTACGTTCCGCAGTCCCTTCGTATATTGCTGCAAGAGACGTTCAGTGGCAAGTCATGTGATCTTGAAGTTGCATCAATTGGACAAAGTATCGTGCAACTTACCAGACCAAGGGCCATTGTAGCACCCATTCAGTATGGATTGGCGGTTCAAATGCACCAGCACTTTGGTTCCCGCTTTCTTGTGGACAGTTTACACAGCCACGGCTTCTGTCTGCCTTACGCAGAAGTTTTGAGGTTTTCGAAGTGTGCTGCCAATTTCAGGGGCACCAACATATCCACTGCAGGCAGGTTTGGACAGTTCGTTGCAGACAATGTTGATCACAACTTGCGTATGCTTGATGGGCGAGGAACATACCATGGTATGGGTATAATTGTTGCTGTCACCCCTGAAGTAAGAGACACAACATCAATACCAAGATTGCAGTCACCTGAAAACAACTTCACGGCAGCTCAAATTGAAATCAAATACTACCGCAGTGTTCGCAAGAAGGGTGGGCCTCTCGAATTTAGAAAGCTTGACCCCATTTCAGCATCTGACAAGCTTGAAAATCTTGACATACTGTGGAAAACGTCATGGTTGCTTCGACCAAAACGACCAGGCTGGTCCGGCTTAATGCAGAGTGTGTGCCATGGACCACACCCAGGGAAATCATCCGTCCATTTCTTGCCCATGATTGACATGGACCCTACGGACATGAGTTGTATTTACTCAACACTTCACTTCGTTGCTGCGGAAAGCCATCGCCAGGGAACGACGCCAATGCTGACATTCGACCAACCGCTTTATTGGAAAGCGAAGACGATCATTGTTCATGAGAAGGAAGGAAGCGAACTGAAACCCATTGTTTTGAACCTTGGTGGCTTTCACTCTGTGATGAGCTTTTTGGGATGCATGGGCCATGTTATGGAAGCATCTGGGCTTAAGGAGGTTTTGGAACTTATATACGCTGAAAATGCTGTGACCCAAATGCTGAGTGGGGAAGCCTATGCACGAGCAATCAGAGGCCACTTCTTGGTTGACACAGCCTTGAGTTCGATTGTGTTAGGCAGGGCATACGGTGTCAACCTCTCAATGGTAGATGAGGAAAGTGACGCATGCAAGGACTTCCAGGAGGCTGCAGATCTTTTGGATAAGCTGTTGCGTGAAGACGTTTCACCGGACGAAGTCTTGTGAAAGAGACAGTTCAGCCTGTTTGTAAGGTTTTTCGGCTGTAAATTAACCACTTTCCAGGTGTCCAAAAGTTGGAGACTTTTTATATGTTCATCAGAGGGACCTAATAAACAAGTTAAAGCCAAAAAACGTTGTTTGTAATACATTTATAGGGTCTAGGAGCAACCAGAAAAAAGTTATCTGTAAATTGAAGCTTTGGACGGCGGCTATCTTGAATTTATGCAAATTAACCACTTTCCCAGTGTCCAAAAGTTGGAGACTTTTTATATGTTCATCAGAGGGACCTAATAAACAAGTTAAAGCCAAAAAACCTTCTATTGCAATTTGTTCTAGGTCCAGTTAAATGATTGCTAGATTTACTGGACTACATGCTAATCACTCTCCTTAGTCCTTAGGCTGCTTGCCTACATTAGCTTAACCCCTTCAGAACCAGTGCCATCCTTTTAAACAAAATCTGGCTTCTTTTAGACGATTTTAATATATTACAAATGTATAATAGCCTATATGTCAATACATATTTTATCTATATAATCTATTATACTATTTGTTATGAACAATTATTTGTCCAGCCCATTTTACAATCACTTACAATACCGTCTTGCATTAGGCTAAGTAGAGAGGTAATAGGTTACAATTATAGTTTGCAGTCTTGGACAGTAGATCAGTAGTTTACAATTTAACCCTTAACTGGCGGCGCCCGGCTATTGTCGAGTGAAAGAAAAGGTGCCCATATGCGGGGCCCGGCTATTGTCGAATGCAATTTCGAGCACGTAATGTGCTCTGAGAGAGAGCGGAGCGGTGGGAGGAGCATAGATTACCTCCTGACCGCTCGCCACGGCCGCCGTGGACCTACTGAGATTTACTGCACCCTCCTCCACCCTCTCTCACTCGTTTCACACGTAATAATGTAAGAAAATAACCGTATTTTAGCGATTTTGCCCTTCGGTTGCACGATCGTTGCAAGACAACCAGTGATCGTAGAAGGATGGTTCGGTTGTCATTGGAAACCTCAATTTATGCCCTTTCAGGGATACATACTTGTATTACGCTCTGGGTCTTGTTTGTGCATGAAAAAGAGTACGGAAACAACCCCATTTATGGTAAAAAAGAACGCTGGGCGGTACATAGAAATTACCGCCTAGGCCGCTCTTAAGGTGTTAAAGGTGGTTTTATCATGCTAGTCTAAAGATAAATATAATTGGCAATGCAATCATGCTTTCATTTTCAGCAACTCGTTCTAATTTATATGACACAATGTCAATGACAATTTTCACATTGAAAACTTCATCAAAGTAAAATATTAATTATTTTCTATATTTCACAGAAGTTCAAAGCCTCATTCGGCAAAACCAACAACTGATCCATTCGCATAGCCTAGCTACATACAGCAAAAGCTTCAAAATATGCAATTTTTTATATTTTTATCAAAGCAGACAGACTCAATCAATATTGTCAGTGTTATCGTTGTTGTACATAGATCTATGGATAATTTTGTATATCTATATGCATCTGCTATTTTAATTTACTAGTTACAAAGCTAAGCAAAACAACGTGATCACTAGGCTATTGACAAAATGATTCAAATTTATATTGAATTAGCACAAATAGGCTCAGTCGCTCATGTTGTGTCAAATAATACTTTGACTATCATGAGTGAGAAACACTATGGTCATATTAAAACCACTATAAATTACAGGATTTCACTCCCTCCATAGGCATCAAAATGCCCCTAAAAGTACTCAATTTTCCAAAATTTCCCCAAACCCACCAGCCCCCCCAGCTGTAGGGGCTCGCTTCGCTCGCCCCCCACCCACCTATTTACAGGGGCCCCGCATAACCCCAGTGCCTAGGGCCCCATAACATGTAAATCCGCCCCTGTCTCTCTGTCGCTCGTTTGTTTGCACACCGGTACAAATGAGGCAGATCCCTTGCACATGCAACTAAGATGAACATGGGAATCTGCAGAGAGACAAGTGGCCCACAAAAGGCAGATCCCTTTCACATCCAACCCATTTCGTTCATATGACTATCTGATTTTATCTTGAAATTCTCTATTGTTCTTGATCCCACTATAGCACTAGGTAGCCTATTTCACATATCTACGACTCTGTTACGAGAGAGGCAGATCCCTTACACAGCCAATCTCTCTCTCTCTCTCTCTCTCTTATTTGCACACTGGTACAAATGAGGCAGATCCCTTACACATGCTACCAAGATGAAAATGGGAGTCTGCAGAAAGCCGATTGGCCCACACACGGCAGATCCCTTTCACACCCAACCCATCTCGTCCTATCAAATTTTATGTTGAAGCTCTATTGTTACTGATCCCACTATAGCACTCGGTAGCCTATTCCACATACCTACAACTATTTTACCAAGCGAATAGAGGCAGATCCCTTACACAGCCAATCTCTTTATCTCTCGCTCTTGTTTGTTTGCACACCGGTACAAATGAGGCAGATCCCTTACACATGCAACCAAGATGAAAATGGGAGTCTGCAGAGAGCCAAGTGGCCCACATAAGGCAGATCCCTTTCACATCCAACCCAATCTCATATACGTTACCTGTTATATATGTTACGGCCTTTTTGAAAAAGTTGCCTTTTTGCGAAATGATCGGGAGCTTTGCAAAATGACCAAAAATCTAGCCTTTCTGTAAAATGACACTTAATGTCTGGCCCATTTGCAAAATGTCCAGCATATTGGCCTCTTTGTAAAATTACCTGTGCCCTTTTGCAAAATGACACCAAACGTCTAACCTAACCTAACCTAACCTAACCTAAAATGTTAGGCAAATGGGCCAGACATTAAGTGTCATTTTACAAAAAGGCTAGGTTTTTGGTCATTTTGCAAAGCTCCCGGTTATTTCGCAAAAAGGCCACTTTTTGAAAAAGACCGTAACATATACACTACTTACTATACACCCATGTTATCATATACCTGCAACCAAAACACAATTGTACGAAATAGGAACATAAGAAAATGGGAGTCTGTAGAGAGCCAATTGGGCCACACAAGACAGATCCTTTTCACACCCAACCCATCTAATAAAAACACTCTCTCATTTATCTCTGTCTTCCTTACATTTATGACATCCTAGTCTCTCTCTCTCTCTCTGTCTCACAAATGAGAACATAAGAAAACCGGAATCTGCAGAGAGCCGATTGGCCCACACATGTCAGATCCCTTTCACACCCAACCCATCCCGCGCTATCTCTCTCTCTCATATTTATCGCTATCTTCCTTACGTTTACAACTTCCTATTCTCTCTTGCCATACTCTCTCTCTCTCCCTCACAAACGAGAACATAAAAAAATAAGAAAACGGGAGTCTGCAGAGAGCCGATTGACCTACACATGGCAGATCCCTTTCAGACCCAACCCATCTTGTTCTTTCTAATTTCAAGTTGAAGCTCTATTGTTCTTGATCCCATTATAGCACTCGGTAGCCTATTCCACATATCTACAACTCTGTTACTAAACGAATAGAGGCAGATCCCTTATACAGCCAATCTCTCCCTCTCTTGCTCTTGTTTGTTTGCACAATCTGTTCCTTCTGTAGTTTCTCCATGCCCGATAAGTTAAATGATCTTTTGATATCTGTGACACAGCTTTTGTATCCAACACAATACCCTACTTGCAAAACCGCTCGAACCCCAGACAACGTTGCTTGCAACTTTTAATTATTATTATTATTGTAGTATTTCATTTAAAATCTGTTATGCTACTACTACTGGGGATAATTCAACAGTCATTTAGAAGTTCGTATATTTTATTTAACAGACTTCCTAACTACTTTAATAATAGGTTCTTGGCTCGGGCCGAGATGAGTTCAAGACGCAGATTGAATATTACGTCGATTCATGCTAGGTTGCACTTTGGACCCCTAAAGTTCCCGTTACTCCCTAACTGAATTCCCGCTATTCAGGTATTGACTCATGTCGCTTCGATCCTACGACCCGTTATTAGTGATTAATTCTAAATAATTAAATCAAAACCCTGCTTTGTCTTTTATTGAGACCAGGGCCTAATGAACCATTTGCTCTTTACCTAACTAAAAACAAAAGTTATATTCTTTCCTCTATTATTTAGGTTTTCCCACGTTTACTGAGCCTTCTGTATCCTTTCTCACTACTAAGGCTATAACACATATAATCTATCTCCTCAATACATAGAATCTATTTACTCCTTTGACACAACCGTCGTTACTACACAACTACCTCCACAATGACATATAATCGTACAAATTACTGAATGAGATTACAAGGTCTCTCTCACATATAATATGGGTTCCGCCACCCAGTTACTTCACAATATAGGTTTACATTATTTATCTCAATAACACTATTTGGTTCCGTCACCCAGTTACTTCACAATATAGGTTTACATTATTTATCTCAATAACACTATTTGGTTCCGTTACCCAGTTACTTCACAATATAGGTTTACATTATTTATCTCAATAACACTATTGGGTTCCGTTACCCTGTTACTTCACAATATAGGTTTACATTATTTATCTCAATAACACTATTGGGTTCCGTTACCCTGTTACTTCACAATATAGGTTTACATTATTTATCTCAATAACACTATTGGGTTCCGTCACCCAGTTACTTCACAATATAGGTTTACATTATTTATCTCAATAACACTATTGGGTTCCGTTACCCAGTTACTTCACAATATAGGTTTACATTATTTATCTCAATGACCCTACTGGGTTCCGTCACCCATTTACTCCACCATATGGGTTTACAATCTTTATCTCAATGACGCCTTCCGAATTTACCCTCAAGTAACCCTATTACAAACACGCTAAGTTACCTTGCACCTTAATCAATAATCGTTCTAACAAAAGATGAACCGTGCCTCAAACGCATACACGGAATAGCTCTGTTAGACTTAATAATAACGCAACTCACATTGGACTAGTGTCCTTCTTCACAGTTTCCTTTTTACACAACTTAATGAATTATTCATATGGACTAGTGTCCTTCCCTAGCTATCTATTATTCATATGGACTAGTGTCCTTCCCTAGCTATCTATTATTCATATGGACTAGTGTCCTTCCCTAGCTATCTATTATTCATATGGACTAGTGTCCTTCCCTAGCTATCTATTATTCATATGGACTAGTGTCCTTCCCTAGCTATCTATTATTCATATGGACTAGTGTCCTTCCCTAGCTATCTATTATTCATATGGACTAGTGTCCTTCCCTAGCTATCTATTATTCATATGGACTAGTGTCCTTCCCTAGCTATCTATTATTCATATGGACTAGTGTCCTTCCCTAGCTATCTATTATTCATATGGACTAGTGTCCTTCCCTAGCTATCTATTATTCATATGGACTAGTGTCCTTCCCTAGCTATCTATTATTCATATGGACTAGTGTCCTTCCCTAGCTATCTATTATTCATATGGACTAGTGTCCTTCCCTAGCTATCTATTATTCATATGGACTAGTGTCCTTCCCTAGCTATCTATTATTCATATGGACTAGTGTCCTTCCCTAGCTATCTATTATTCATATGGACTAGTGTCCTTCCCTAGCTATCTATTATTCATATGGACTAGTGTCCTTCCCTAGCTATCTATTATTCATATGGACTAGTGTCCTTCCCTAGCTATCTATTATTCATATGGACTAGTGTCCTTCCCTAGCTATCTATTATTCATATGGACTAGTGTCCTTCCCTAGCTATCTATTATTCATATGGACTAGTGTCCTTCCCTAGCTATCTATTATTCATATGGACTAGTGTCCTTCCCTAGCTATCTATTAGGTAACTAAACTACTGTTTCCCCCTTTAACTTATTGGTTGCCTCATTTATTAACAAAAGTATTCTTTCCCTCCCCTCTTTACTTTTACTCTTTTAATCTTTAATCTCTCCTATCAGACCCTATATAATAACTCTTTCGGCATGGCGCCGTTGCTAACAAAGATAACTAATTAATAACACATCATCATCTTTATGTATTCAGGTGAGTCTAAATTCTTTTTTCTTTAGTCTTGTCCTAGAAGGACACATCAATTTTGATAGAAACCACCAGGTTAGTCAACTACATCTCTCTTTCTTCTGGTATGCTGGATCTGGTGTGTGTGTGTCTGAAACTGTGCTTTACCACCTCAGAGCTGGCCAGTAGCTCTTCCGGAAGTCCTCACTTTCGTCCACCTTCTGTCGTCCCTCTTGAAGTGCTTGACTGTATGTGTGCAGACTAGCAACGTGACGACAGGCGGCAGGATACTGATGGTGCATCCTACGAGTGGGCGAAAGTGAGGAGAGGTCAGGGGTGGTCTGTGTTGTGACTTTAGGTGAGGGCAAGGTAACTGGAAAGGTGGGTTCCTGGTTCTCCTTTGTGCCCGGGCGAGAGAGAGCATGTAGGTTGCAGTGTGTTAACCCGGTGGGCTCTGAGGGGTGAGTGACCCCTGGAGCCCGCACGCGGCAGCCTTTATAGTTGGGCGTCACACTCTCCCGCGCTGTGATTGGCTGACTGGCACGCACCGAGACACGCTCGCTCTGGATTCTTGCTTGCTTCACCTCCTCTTTCTTCTCTTCAAAATAAGTCCCAGGAAGCTGATTATAAACCTCTTTTATCAGCTTACGGGAGTACAGGGCTGGCACCTAGGTATTACTTAGTGGATAATCAGCAGGAACTCTTCGGGAAGAGAAAGAGAGTGACTTTTGAGGTGGAGTGAGAAGTCCAGCTTCGTGCTCCGATAATGGAGGCCGCTGATTGGCTGGTGGGCAGGACGTGGCACGTTGCAGCCGTGAGCTGTCAAAATCAGCTGGCTGTGCAAGCAAGTAAAAGGGAGCGCAGTGATTGGCGGAGGGCTTATCTACTTTAATTATTATTATTATTACAATACAATTATATCCCTTTATAGAGATATATATTTTATATAAGTGTAAATAATTTAGTTCGCGGAGTCTGACAAAGCCTGGCGAGTGTGTGTGTGTGTATGCGTATATGTATGACCTGACCTCAATTACCCGTGTGACCTACATACAACGTTGCAAAAAACCTGTGCCAATCTAAAACAAAGTAATTATTTAGATCCTCAAAAAACGATGTAATTTATAAAATCCATAAAGATTTTTAGGAGAATTAGATCCATACTAAATATTTACAATTCATTTAAAGTAGTAATAGCTATGAATATGAAATTTGTTGTATATAATTATACATTTGGCATTTTACTCAATGTTTACATTCATGATCTGACTACACCCAAACCGCCAACTTGGAGTGGTAGGACTATAGGAACCCACACTAGCTGGTAGGTGTGGGTTAGTTTTGTATCCCATTTACTAGGCACTAGGAACCCAAACCCCACACTAACTGGTAGGTAAGGATTAGTTTTGTATCCCAATTACTGGGTACTAGGAACCCACACTATATAGCTGATAGGTAACAGTTAGTTTTTTATCCCACCTACTAGGTCTAGGTTAGGTTAGGTTGGGTTGTTTGGTTAGGTTAATCTCAAAACACTAGGACTCAGAAGCAAAAACAATTAATAAAATGCTTGGCACACTTTTGGATGTTCTTTAATGTAAGTGACCCGGTAGACCGCAGGCTAAAGTATGAATGTCCCTGTAGACCGCACGCTAAAGCGGCACCCATTGGGGTATGTAATGGATGATTAATGTTAACAACTGGGTGTTTCATAGTTTCTATAGGTTCAGGAACTAATGTCTAGTCCTTAGTGATCTTGGCCCCATTCATTGTTCTTTCCTCTCACTAAAACATTAGGCTTTCCATAATGCAGTTGAGTCTGAGTACATGATTAGATTGATATTAAAAAATAAAAAATGGATATTAATCGTGATCGTGTACTCAATCTTTAAGGGGGAATACTGGATTTTCACTATTTGTTGATGAATTTAATTGTGTTGGTGGTGTAATGGTTTAGAACTTTAGATGCGTGTTCTGGGTGTGGTGTCCCGAGTTCGAATCCCGGGAGGACCATATGCTTTCACTAGTTTACTAACAAACATTGGGGTTTGTAATGGATGATTAATGTTAAGAACATGTTCCTTATTATATGGTGTACTTTCTCCAAGTAAGCATGTAGCATGTGGTTAACCCAATTACCTTAAAATATATTGCTAAAGCGAAGACTCGCTGTATAATCTCATGGATTTTGAATACCCAATTAAGTTTTTTATGTTGTTTCTAAACTAAGACAATTATTGTATTTGTATTTCTAGCCAGCTAATAATCAAAGGGCGTGGAGTGCATGGTAAGACTTCTTGTATTACAAAAAAACATAAAAAAACGGGAGCCTGCACACATTGCACACACAAGGCAGATTCCTTTCACACCCAACCCATCTCGTCCATGTGCATATCTAATTATATCTTGAAGCTCTCCATAGTTCTTGATCCTAATATAGCACCCGGTAGTCTATTACAACTCTGTTACAAAACCAGTACTTGCCTACATCTTTTATAAACCAATATTAACAAATTGAAACATAATTTTATGTTCAAGTTCTATTGCTATTGCTGAACTTTAGTTCATCAAACATGTCCCCTTTATTTATACCACTTACCCACTTGAACAACTCTATCATATCCCCTCTAACTCGACGTCTCATAAACGAATGCAAGCCTAATAATCAACCTTTCCTCATATGACAAATGTCTACCTCTTAGTGATTAGATTAGCAGATTATCTCGTGATAGGTCTATGTATTTACCATGTATGTCCTGTGAACTATCGATTTCAATGTTATCAGGCCGATATGTAGTTCCTACTATACAGTATATTGTGATTAAACACCATTTCAATGTTATCAGGCCGATATGTAGTTCCTACTATACAGTATATTGTGATTAAACACCATTTCAATGTTATCAGGCCGATATGTAGTTCCTACTATACAGTATATGTGATTAAACACCATTTCAATGTTATCAGGCCGATATGTAGTTCCTACTATACAGTATATTGTGATTAAACACCATTTCAATGTTATCAGGCCGATATGTAGTTCCTACTATACAGTATATTGTGATTAAACACCATTTCAATGTTATCAGGCCGATATGTAGTTCCTACTATACAGTATATTGTGATTAAACACCATTTGAGGAGGAGCACTTTCTGACGTTTTGCAGAGAGTTTCTTCAGGTCACCTGATTTATTGGTCATCGTAATATACACATTGTTAATTTTAAAACTCAATTAGTTTCCCAAATATATTATTCCTTTCATATTTGTGATATTCTTGAATATTATGCCACACTATTACGTAAATGGGATTTGCCTCGTGTGGGCCTTATGGAAATTTCCGGTTTGTATGTTATTATATTAATGTCTCCTTCGTTAGTTTTTAGAATATAACGAAGTCTTAAGTATCCCAAATTAGTTTATGAAAAAGATGTCTCTGAGAAATGGCATCGTAAATGACACTAGGAAGACGAGTACATATTTCAAGGTAATATATAACGTTACTACATATTGACTTTTTAACACTCAATGAGCGGCTAGGTTTGTAACTTCTACTACCTGCCAAGCGGGCAGATTTACCCTAAATGAGCTTCATTCCATGCTTTTTTCATGCATAAAGAAGAGCCAGAGCGTAATACAATTATGTATCCGTGAAAGGGCGTTAATTGAGCTTTCTAATGCCACCTGAACCATCCTTCTACGACCACGGGTTGTCTTGCAACGATCGTGCAACACGAAGGAAAAATTCCTAAAATACGGTAATTTCTTTACATATTTCCCTGTCTAGGGAAGCAGTGGATGTGGATGAGTGTGGAGGTGGGACTAGTCGCGGTACAGGAGCCGTGCCGAACGGTCAGAGCACACCTACGCTCCTCCCACCGGTCGGACTCTCTCTCAGAGCCGATTATGCGCTCAACATCGCACTGGACTTAAGTCGGGCCCCGCTCTTTAGTCCTTGGTTCTCTTGACTGCCTTAAGTGGGCCGCCGATAGACAAGGGTTAAACTACTCTGTGAATGGATTAATTAAAAGTTTAACTATTTCATTGCAACATGATATCATAGACTAACTCAACATTACATAAACGTAGGTAAAACTGGTGAGTTATGCCACGTTAGTCTAGATTGCTCTTGGTCTTACGAACATCTTTGTAGCATTGCCCTTCGGAGCCTGTAGTGGGTAATTTGAGTGAGCTATTCAGCCTGGTACACAGGTGGTACCGGGTACTTCATAATATTCAGAACATATAACTCCCAATTTATTGCTAAAGAAGATATGAAACTTACCTGGTATACAGTATATATATATTTTTTTTTTTTTTTTTTTTCTATGTGATTGAGGGAGGCAAAAGGCATAACTGCCTATAGCGAGTGCCTCCCCCATAGTTGAAAGAGTGACAGGGCCAAAATCAAGGGACGTTCGAGCCAAAATGCCTGGACACACGGAGTTTGAAGCAATTTAAGTCATAGGAAGAGGGAAAGACTGATTCTGGGAGAGAGTTCCAGAGCTCAGATGTTGAGTAGAAGAAAGTTTGAGAGTAACGTTTCACTCTTGGGTTGGAGAGTTGCACAGAGTAGGGGTGGGATTGAGTTGCAAGACGGGTACCACGTGCCCTACGTAAAGGAGGTGGTATGCACTGGGATAGCTCTGAGGAACACTGATTATTATAGTAGCGATAGAATAGCGAGAGAGATGCAACATTGCGGCGGAGAGAGAGAGATTGCAGAGAGTTGGTGAGTGGACGGGAGTTAATGATACGAAAGGCCTTCCTTTCAACTTTGTCTAGGAGAGCGGTGTGAGAGGAACCTCCCCACACATGTGAACAATACTCAATACAAGGGCGCACTATGCCCCTGTACAGAGCAAGAAGCTGTGCAGGGGAAAAGAACCCCCTAAGGCGGTTGAGCACACCCAGCTTCTGGGAGGCTGCCTTAGCAAGACTGGTAATATGGTCCTTCCAAATGAGAGCAGAAGAAAAAGAGACACCAAGAATATTGAGAGAAGATGAAGGGTTGATTTTTGTATTGTTGAAGAATAAGGGATAGTCCGCTGGGAGATCCTGACGGGTAGATAGATGGAGAAATTGGGTTTTGGAAGCATTAAAGTTAACAAGGTTTTCTCTGCCCCAATTGGAAATAGTATTTAGATCAGAATTTAAGAGTTCTATGGCTTCATTACCTTTGTCGTTGAGGGATTGCTGGCTGGGGCGTTCTGAAAAACTAATGGAGTAGTGTAAGGTTGAGTCGTCTGCGTATGAATGGATGGGAATTAGGGTACAGTTAAGGAGATCATTTATAAAAATTAGAAAGAGAATAGGAGATAGGACAGAGCCCTGAGGAACACCGGAGTTTATAGGGTGAGGAAGTGAACAATGGCCGTCCACAACCGCAGCTATGGAACGGCCGGAAAGGAAATTAGAGACAAAGGCACAGATGGAGGGATAGAAACCGAAGGAGGGTAGTTTAGAAATTAAAGATTTATGCCAGACTCTATCGAAGGCTTTCGATATGTCTAGTGCAATAGAAAAAGTCTCACCGAAGTCCCGAAAGGAGGATGACCAAGAGTTAGTAAGATATGAAAGAAGATCACCAGTAGAGCGACCCTTAAGGAAGCCATACTGGCGGTCTGAGAGCAGATTATGAGAAGAGAAATGCTTAAGAAATTTGGAAGCAAGAATAGTTTCAAAAACTTTAGAAAGACAAGAGATAAGAGCAATTGGACGATAGTTGGAGGGTTGAGAGCGGTCACCCTTCTTTGGGACAGGTTGAATGTGAGCAATTTTCCAGCATGAAGGGAAGACGTTAGAGGATAGACAGAGACGAAAGAGTTTGCCTAGGCAGGGAGTCAGCATGGAAGCACAGTTTTTGAGAACAACAGGAGGAACACCGTCCGGACCGTACGCCTTATTAGTGTTAAGCCCAGAGAGGGTAGAAAGTACATCTTTAGAAGAGATTAGGATATTAGGCGTAAGTAAGAGAGAGGAGGGCGGAGAGGGAGGAATAGCACCGGAATCATCCAAGGTGGAGTTTCTAGCAAAAGTTTGAGCGAAGAGTTTAGCTTTGTCAGAGGAAGAAGTGATGGTTGTGCCATCAGAGTGGGAAAGGGGAGGGAAAGACGAGGAAGAGAAATTGTTGGAGAGGTTTTTGGCTAGATGCCAGAAAGCTTGGGAAGAGCTAGAGTTGGATAGTTCAGTGCATTTATTATTGATGAAAGAGTGTTTGGCAAGTCGAAGAACAGATTTGGCTTGATTCCGGGCAGAAACATATGAAGAATGAGAGTCTTGAGTTTTAAGGCGTCGGTACCGTTTGAATGCTTCCTCCTTATTGCGGACAGCAGTAGAACAGGCGTGAGTATATATATATATATATATATATATATATATATATATATATATATATACACACACACACACACACACACGGGAGGGGGAGGATAGACTAATCAGCTGCGGCGGGGGGATATACTTTACCTTTAATATTTGTCATCAAGGTGTTAATGGCCTTCTCATGACAGTATACCTATTTATTTCTGATATACCTCCCACTTGCTCTTACTTTCGTAATTGTACTTTTATTATTACACATTCGCTTTTTAGCTTTCTGTGGTGTATCAGATATCATTCGTTTATCGCTGGGATATAGGAACGTGGTTGGTTTAATTACAAATAAATATTTGTACGGCAACAAAAGCAAATTAATGAATTGTTTAATCGGAATCTTCACAACCAATGTTATTGCCGTAGAAAAAGTATACATATACTGTATATACATCAATAAATAGATAGGCTATATATATACAGTATATATATATATATATATATATATATATATATATATATAAATATATATTATATATATATATATATATATATATATATATATATATATATATATATATATATAGTGGGGTGGATATTACTTAAGTTATACCTTTCAGTATGTATAAGAGAAAATGGAATTGTTTGTGTCTATTATTATTATTATGCTATTGTATTATATATTACTACTTAGATACATCATGATCATTAGATTGTATTTTATTTACATATGATCAATTATAAACCAAAAGAAATATATTATGTTCCAAATTCCAATAATGTTGATAGTTTGACATTTGAATTTTGGAGGGAAGGGCGAAGTGACAGCCAGCTGAGTCCTAGGCAGTGTTGGTGTTATTGTTATGTTTTGGTGAGTTATGTGGTCTAATTATTATTGGTATTGTTCTTAAACAACTCTAAATACTATTGATATCACGTGAATGTGACGTTGAGCAGATATATTAGTTCAATACATGTACAGTATACCAATGTAGGAAATTATGATTGCACTATTGTGGTCTGGACATTTTGAATTGTTATGGGCAACTATAGTGATTAGCCTAACATGTGTAACATTTATGCAGATATTTATTATTTTGTTTGTTGGTAGGTCCAGTTTGCATCTCCTGGGTGACTTGTTCTATATAATTTAGTCAAATAAACCTTTTAAGAGAGCAACATGTTTTTAATTATTTTCTAAGGGAATTCTGTTCAGTTAGGCCTAGGCCTAGGCATTATGTGACCCACACAGTAACTTTATAATACAGTATTATATTTTCATCTAGTTTTGCCTGATCCCTGGGTCACATATATGTACTGTCATATACGGACTGCCACATGTGTTTGTAAATTTCATTAATCGATTTTAGGAGTATGGTTGGTTGTTGGAAGGAACATAATAATTGATATTGGTTCAGGAGTAATTTATCGAGAGGACTTCCCTAAGTGGTTAAGGCCCCATTAATTGCTCTTTCCATTCACATATGCATAGCCTACGTGAGTTGCAGTTGGGATGTGTGTACATGCTTAGATTGATATGCAGGATTCGAAGTTGCATAATAAATCGTAGGCAGTGTCCACCAACCTTTAACTGTCTTCGTGGTGCGATGTATAAGGTGTTGATTTTCGGTGTGAGCATCCTGGGTTCGAGTCCACGGACTGCCACATGTGTTTGTAAATTTCATTAATCGATTTTAGGAGTATGGTTGGTTGTTGGAAGGAACATAATAATATATATATATATATATATATATATATATATTTATATATACTGCATATATGTATTTGTATACCGGATATATATATATATATATATATATATATATATATATATATATATACTGCATAATATATG
Source organism: Paralithodes platypus (assembly GCA_032716605.1). NCBI lineage: Eukaryota > Metazoa > Arthropoda > Malacostraca > Decapoda > Lithodidae > Paralithodes > Paralithodes platypus. The sequence continues at coordinate 52,761,689 of CM064548.1, forward strand.
TATTTGTATACCGGGTATATATATATATATATGTTACATAAGACTTATGTGTAGTCAAATATATTCATAGGGTTAACTGTTGACTCTATATAAGGCTGACTGAAGGTGTCGATGGCCTTAAGAGATGTAGATAATTATATTATTTTAGTTAAAGGTTGATTGTAGATGTTGATCTCAGCTTTCAGTTCTCTCTGCTTGTAGTTTGATAGGTTATATTAATTAGGTAGATATTGTATCACTGCCACCATCCCACTTATACTCTATACATATTATATAGGTAAAGGGGGAAAATAAAGATCTCTGGTCCAAAACCACTCTGATATAATTATATTAAAGTACAAACTGAAATATACAGAGTACTACTTAAGTAAGTGAGATACTCTTCCTTATATTGAGAGGGAACTCTAAAAGGCGACTTGTCTGGCCTGTGGTTAAAGTCTATCTGTCGTCCAAACTCCTCCCTACCTCTCAGCTCTGCTGCTCTGCCACACCCTTCAGAATGATGGAAATTTACCAAGACCCCTTCTATCACTTGGTTACAGTGGAGAGGTATCAGGAGTGTTGAGGTAAGCTTTAAAGGGTGTAAGAAGTGATTGACTCATGACATTCTGACAGGGAGTAACAATGGATAACCTCGAGATTGTACAGACTCCCACCTAAATATATGGACACTGTAACTAAAACTTCTTAAAATTATATGATAGTTGGATATAATGAATCCTAGTAAACATAGTACAATCGTGAGATGTAATATATATATATATATATATATATATATACAGTATATATATATATGTATATATATATATATATATATATATTTTTTCTTTTTCTATGTGATTGCGGGAGGCAAAAGGCATAACTGCCTATAGCGAGTGCCTCCCCCATAGTTGAAAGAGTGACAGGGCCAAAATCAAGGGACGTTCGAGCCAAAATGCCTGGACACACGGACTTTGAAGCAATTTAAGTCATAGGAAGAGGGAAAGACTGATTCTGGGAGAGAGTTCCAGAGCTCAGATGTTGAGTAGAAGAAAGTTTGAGAGTAACGTTTCACTCTTGGGTTGGAGAGTTGCACAGAGTAGGGGTGGGATTGAGTTGCAAGACGGGTACCACGTGCCCTACGTAAAGGAGGTGGTATGCACTGGGATAGCTCTGAGGAACACTGATTATTATAGTAGCGATAGAATAGCGAGAGAGATGCAACATTGCGGCGGAGAGAGAGAGATTGCAGAGAGTTGGTGAGTGGACGGGAGTTAATGATACGAAAGGCCTTCCTTTCAACTTTGTCTAGGAGAGCGGTGTGAGAGGAACCTCCCCACACATGTGAACAATACTCAATACAAGGGCGCACTATGCCCCTGTACAGAGCAAGAAGCTGTGCAGGGGAAAAGAACCCCCTAAGGCGGTTGAGCACACCCAGCTTCTGGGAGGCTGCCTTAGCAAGACTGGTAATATGGTCCTTCCAAATGAGAGCAGAAGAAAAAGAGACACCAAGAATATTGAGAGAAGATGAAGGGTTGATTTTTGTATTGTTGAAGAATAAGGGATAGTCCGCTGGGAGATCCTGACGGGTAGATAGATGGAGAAATTGGGTTTTAGAAGCATTAAAGTTAACAAGGTTTTCTCTGCCCCAATTGGAAATAGTATTTAGATCAGAATTTAAGAGTTCTATGGCTTCATTACGTTCGTCGTTGAGGGATTGCTGGCTGGGGCGTTCTGAAAAACTAATGGAGTAGTGTAAGGTTGAGTCGTCTGCGTATGAATGGATGGGAATTAAGGTACAGTTAAGGAGATCATTTATAAAAATTAGAAAGAGAATAGGAGATAGGACAGAGCCCTGAGGAACACCGGAGTTTATAGGGTGAGGAAGTGAACAATGGCCGTCCACAACCGCAGCTATGGAACGGCCGGAAAGGAAATTAGAGACAAAGGCACAGATGGAGGGATAGAAACCGAAGGAGGGTAGTTTAGAAATTAAAGATTTATGCCAGACTCTATCGAAGGCTTTCGATATGTCTAGTGCAATAGAAAAAGTCTCACCGAAGTCCCGAAAGGAGGATGACCAAGAGTTAGTAAGATATGAAAGAAGATCACCAGTAGAGCGACCCTTAAGGAAGCCATACTGGCGATCTGAGAGCAGATTATGAGAAGAGAAATGCTTAAGAAATTTGGAAGCAAGAATAGTTTCAAAAACTTTAGAAAGACAAGAGATAAGAGCAATTGGACGATAGTTGGAGGGTTGAAAGCGGTCACCCTTCTTTGGGACAGGTTGAATGTGAGCAAACTTCCAGCATGAAGGGAAGACGTTAGAGGATAGACAGAGACGAAAGAGTTTGCCTAGGCAGGGAGTCAGCACGGAAGCACAGTTTTCGAGAACAACAGGAGGAACACCGTACATACATATGATATATATATATCATATGTATGTGCGTGTGTGTGTGTATTCGTACGTGTGTGTGTGTGTGAGAGAGAGAGTTTGTATGTGTGTATGACAGAAACATGCTTACATTACTGAAATGTTTGTGGACATGCAGTAATGCAAGTAATGGTCACTCTTCTGTAAATCTAAAATGGTTTACTTAAGAATGGGAGAAGGGTGGGACCTTCTATTTTTTTTTTTTTTTCTTAAAAAAAAAAAGTGTGTTCGTATGTGTTTGTGTGTGAGAGAGAGTTTGTATGTGTGTATGACATATATATGTATTTTCCTTGACACAATCATTATGGGAATACCTGTGCAAGTGTGCATTAGATGAAGCGAGGTGAAATAGATATGAGGTAGTAACAATATGCATTGCAAAATTCCGTTTTGAATAGGCAACATTTTGCCATCAGTCTGGACAACAACAACAACATTAATATATGCAGACTTTGGAAGCCAATAAATAGTATTGGCTAACAAACTGAAAAATGTGGGCGAACAGATTTCAAGGTGTGGGTGAAATTACTGGATTGTTTGGGCGAAAATAAAAATATTTGGGAGAAGGGACTTCCTCGTTTGGGCGAACGAACTTCTTTGATTGGGCGAATAGACCTTCTCGTTTGGGCGAACGGACTGCAAAGTGTGGGTGAACGGCCTTTGGGCGAAAAAAAAGTCTTGGGCGAAATATATATACAGTATGTATGTGTATATATAGGCCTACTGTATACATATATATATATATATATATATATATATATATATCGGCAATTGATTTGAAAAATTGGAAAGCGCAGGCGAATAAGGAATAGAAACACCAGCGTAGGTGACCACATCTTGACTTCTACAGGGTGATCCAGAAATATGTGCCGAAAATCAGGGGATGTATTCCTGACACATAATTGAATGTAAATTACGAAATGACCATATTGGCAATTCTCAATAGTTTTCGAGTTACAGCACCTCCGAGGTCTGCCAGGAATGTGTTTAAATCCAGGGATTGTACAAAATGTGTGAGACAGATGCGAAATTACTTAACGACCGTAAAGTAATACAGCACAGTAAATGTTATTGTCATACTGGAAATACTGTTTTATTTTGTTAATACATCACGTTGTCCTTGGTAAAGGTTTCATTTACAAGCAATTCCCGGAGTAAAACCCATTCAAGCAGACCTGTTAGGTGCTGTAACTCGACAACTATTGATATTTGCTTATATGGTCATTTAGTGATTTACATTCAATTATGTGTCAGGAATACATCCCCTGATTTTCGGCACATATTTCTGGATCACCCTGTATATTTAGCTAACGTTTCAAAACCATCCTGTTTCATCATCAGAGCCTAATGGGAACACACTGAAGATATCTATAAAAACATTATATCAATAAATGATTAATTGAAATCGTTATGATAAATTAGGAGTTAGCCTATATGGTTAAAAGAAAATGTAGAGCAAAGAGGTATATAGATTTTTGTTATGCCAGGTTTTTTACTGGGGTTTTATTGGACAATGGTAGGTTCTTGCTTGACTGGAGAAACTAAAGCCAAACTACACATGCACAAAAGTCGTAAAGGATAAATATTATACTGAGTACACACATGAGTTTCTTATTAATGGTCACTTAGTACAAAACCTGATAATACACTTTACACTGATACATGAAATAATCACAATATAAATATGCCTAGCACGGGCAAGGATCCACGACAGACATATAGAATTCACTCAGCACTCCTAATCTAACATTTGCGTAGATTTCGGAGACACACTTAATTAATAAACACTGGTGGTTGAAGTAATATGACTCCCTTAACACTCCTATCCTAACACTGAGTAGATTTGGAGACACTAGCAATGGTGGTTGAAGTGTTAATAGCTGAGTCCTTTCTCTCGGTCCTGTCGAGCCGCTTATATGGTCCTGCCGTGTGGTGAACGGGTAGGGATACAGATGGACTAGTTGGTTTGGGGCCTTTAATAGTAGTTCCTTATGTCATGACACAGGGTGCGTACTACTGGATGAACGCGAGCATGAGCTTAGACGTTTCTTAAGCTATGGCTGCTCGACTATCCTAACCGTTATATTAGTCGTTGGTGAAGTTCTGTTTCGGTACTCTTGGTGTAGGGTGTTTAATACAGAGTCGCTTGTGTCATGACAGAGTAACTAAGTATCAGGCTAACGTGGGGAAGAAGTAAGATCATGACCGTACTATAACTTTCCCAATCTGCCTCTGACCTTTTTAAGAGTGTTCAAAGAACCCAGGGGTCAGTTGTTAAGCCTTTTTAGAAACATATGTCCTCGACCATGGTTCTGGCCATATGCTGTAGGGACTTTATATGCAGAGTGCCGTTATTTAGACGGTGTCTCGCAAAGCCCGAACTAATGGAGACGTCTTGCCATGGCAAAGATTTCTTCAAGAGTTTTGGAGAGTACTGGATTGATCCTGAAAGTCTGTTTGTGGCATGCCCTCGGTGCTACTTTCAGTGTCAAAGCCGCAGCCTAAGAGAGATCCTAATGTTATTCCTACACCATGGTGTGGAAGCACAAAAGTTCCCTAGTAGGGTAAAAAAACTCTCAAACAATAAGGTAGACAGCCATGGTGTGGTAAACTATCAATGGAAGTTAAATATTACTAAGCTATAATGAATCAAATAAAATCAATCTAAATTATAACTACTCCATATCTAAATTGAATTCAATCTGAAACAAGCTAATTTATATCCAGAGGTCTCACATAATAAATGTATTTATAGGGTAAGGTTATAAGGGTTAATATTAGCCAGGAATTAACTCACCAATAGTTCCACATGGCAATGAGGTAAGGGAGAACGTTTACCCAATATGGCAGACAATGGAGAGGCAAGACACCGGTCCCGAGACTCGAGTCACGTGAAAGAAAGAATAAATGATTACATGGGAATGGACATGAATACTATGCTTATCTGTCAGTCAGTCATGGCGTCGATGAGAGCGTCGTGATGGTGTAGCTGTTTGTATTGCGGTCAGCATATTGTGATTAGAGGCACAAAAGCGCGATCAACTGAGGGCGGAAAATAGATGTTAACTGGTCGGTGTTCGTGAAGGCTCTGCTCTCTCTTCCTCAGAGGCACACCTTGCTGCCTTGGCAAACGCCAAGAGCCCAAATTATCGTACCGTATCTAGGTTGCTCTATACGATAAATTATATTAATATATACGATAAATTCATATATACTACATTAGACCATGGCAATATTGCTTAATAGCATATTAGGCCTTTTATAACTTAACTTATTTACAATCTTATAATATACAATCTACTCATTCTACGTCGTGCTACAGGAACGTCCGTGACGTCACAGGGACATACGGGATCACAAAAGAGTCATAGCCTATCGTATTTACGATACACTCCCCCGACAAAAAAATACCTGAACCCCACCTTAAACTTAAAGTTGCCCAGAGGCTATCTTCTGACGCCACATGTTGATGGCGCCAGCAGTAGCGCGTCTGGGACGCGTCCCGGTCCGAGATTAATCACCATCAGCAAGAGGTGAGTCGTTAATCTGAGAATTCTCGGACCCAGCAATAACAGGTGGAGTCTCAGATTGTAAAGTGGAATCGAGCTCCAAAGCGTACAAACGTGCGATAGGACGAACAGTAGTTCCAGTGGCTGTCTTCAATAGCGCCACCCGCTCTACAGAGTCTGCCCCCTAAGTATACCTCCAACACGCGGCCCAATTTCCAGTATAAACAAGGACTATCTTCTTTAATTAAAACAACTTCACCAACAATAGGTGCCATTGGTCTACCAGAGGGAGCAACATTCCTTTCCCTCAATGCTAGCAGATATTCATTAATCTACCGTTTTAAAAAATCTTCTATTATCCCCGATATATACTGGTATCTCTTAGACAACGCTACCTCAGAGTACAACGAGGGATCCTCTAACTCTACTATGGATTGGAAATCAGATGGAAACGCAGTCAATGGTTTTCCATATAGCAAGTGAGCTGGCGTTAATGGTAGTGGTTCTTGCAGGTCGGTGTACACATATGTAAGCGGACGATCGTTCACGACTGCCTCTATCTCTGTGAGGACTGTCGTCAACTCACTCTTCTTTAATAGAGCACGTCCTACTACCGCTCTGAGTCCTGACTTCACTATGCCGACACACCGTTCCCACATTCCACCAAACCAAGGTGCCTTAACTGGAATTAACCTCCATTCGAACTTCTTCTCTCCCAAAAAAGTTATGATAGTAGGATCACTACTCATATCCTTTAGATATTTTGATGCCTGGACATAAGTGGGAGCATTGTCGTTAAGAATGAGTTGAGGGAATGAACGACGGGCACAAAACCGTCTAAATGCCAGCATAAATTCTTCGCTAGACATATTATCACATAGTTCTAGGTGTATCGCTCGAGACGTTTCAACAGGTAAACAACAATATATAAACTTTTTCATGCTCTCTCGTCTTCAATGCACCTGTGTAATCTAACCCTACAGCTTGGAAAGATTCTATGTGCTTTACACGGCATTCAGGTAGAGGTGGAGCTGGTCCAGTTGCATATGGTTTATCTTTTAGTCTCTGGCATATTACACACTTTCTTACTACGCGTCGAGCTACTTGTCGAACTCTGGGTATCCACCATGTGAGACGTAAATTTGATAAATTTGATATAATATGACATACCCCGTAGTGTTTTATTTCCCTATGTGCATGTATGATCAATAGATCAGTAACGTGAGGTCTTGTTGGCATAAGTATAGGGCGGTTTGTGCCGTCTGTTACACCCGACCACTTCAGGCGACCCTCACACCTGATGAGGCCATTGTCTAGGTGCAACCTTAGTTGATGCACTATATTAGGCATTAATGTCTTATTCAAGCTTTGCAAGGATTCTAATTCATTGGAAAAGGTTTCTACTTGAACCCACTTGATCAAAGTTACTTCAGCTGCTTTAAATTCACGAGCATCAATGTTGTGACCCCTGTTGCAGAGTTGGCCCGTTACTTTAAGCTTGATATTGGATACATATCGCAATACCCAAGCGACAACCCTGCCTAGTTTATTATAGTCACCGAATCTTGCCCACTCTATGATTGGACCCGGTGGCTCATTTGGTTGGGCTGTAACTGCCACTGTTTCCAGTGGCAGAAGTCCCTCACCAACAGAATGCCAAATCGCCCATTCACTTTCATGGAGCAGCCACTTTCGACAATGCCACCACAATTCGGTCTTCACTAATTGGCTAGCCGTTATACCCCTAGTTATGAGATCACTAGGGTTTTCTTTTGCATTTACATAATGATAAGCAACGTCTGGCAATAGGGCCCTAATCTCATCTACCCTATTCCTCACATAAACTGGCAGAGACTTCTTGCTATGTATCCAGTTGAGTGCGACCTGACTACTGCACCATACGTGAATGATTTCAATGTTTAACTCGCTCTCGTATGCTGCGCGTACATGTTGCACCAGACGTGCTAAGAGCAGCATGGCAGTCAATTCCATTTTAGGGATAGTTACTTTTTTGACTGGGGCTACCTTGGCCCGGGCTGTAACTAAATGTGCCCCAAATGAAGTAACGACATATATGGCTACCCCATATGCCGTGGTGCTAGCATCGCAAAACGTGTGTAACGTAACGTCACCGAACGTCGCCACTTTACGAGGTATAGGTTTAGTACATAGGATGGCATACTCATTCAACAACAATGTCCCTTGGTCATTCAGGTCCTCGGGCAAACTGTCATCCAATCCTATTTTACGTCTCCAAACTTCCTGCATTAGAATCCTAGCTCTTATGGTCACGGGTAATGCTAGACCCAAAGGATAAACAAATTGCGCAACATTGCTCAACAGACTTCTTTTTGTGTGCGCTCCCGTCTGCTGAGCAAAAGACCTTGTTTGAAAAATTAGTATGTCATGTTTAGGTTGCCAGATCATCCCCAAATTTCTGGAATTTTCCTGGTTATGAGATGCTGTACCGTCCACCTGTATCAAACTCTGAAGATCTTCACTATTTGTAACCCACTCGCGGAGAAATAAATGTGCATCTGTAAACAATCTGCGTGCTTGCCAGTATGTATATAACAAATCATCGTGACTATCGCTAGAACCCTGCAAATTGTCTATATATAATCTGCGAGATAGTTTACTTGTGTTCTCATGAGTATCAGCTATATGTTTTTTGATTGTGGCATTTAACAAAAACTGTGAACACGTGGCCCCAAAGAGTACAACCCGAAAACGGTATATTATGACCGGACTTTCAGAGTCGCTAATTTCGCTGAACCAAAGAAAGTGGGTAACATCTCTATCTTCCTCCTTTAGCTTGACCATCAAGAATGCTTTCTCGATGTCACTGGTATATGCGTACTTCCCCAGCCTAAACCGCAATAGATGTTGGGACAGGGCCGACACCATGGACGGTCCTGTCAGCAGGCAGTCATTTAGACTGGGTAGTTGACCTTGGTGGGCAGAACAGTCATACACCACCCGTATTGGTGTGGTGACGCTGTCTTTTCTTACCCCATGATGGGCCAGATAGTGAACCCTACCTTTCTTAATCGGTTCCTTGACATCGACTCTCTCAATAAAGCCCCTATCTTCATAACTCCGAAATACATCGTCATACGCCTGGCGCGTGCTCGGTTCGTTAGACAATCTACGCTGTAATGCGCACAAGCGACCTAATGCCAAACCATAGTTGGTAGGCAGGCTTATCTCACTGTTCTTCCAGGGTAAACTAACTTTATATTGCTTGTCTGAGGCACAGTAGCTCACAGACTCGTCAAACCTTTGTAGCGCAACTTCCGAGTAATAATCAGTCTCCACAGGATTAATGCCTATGTGCTCCAATCTCCACAGTCGTTCCAGGTCGAACTCGGCAGCCAATTTAGGGTCACTAGGTTGGGAATCCTCCCTTCCCAACTCCTCTGCCGCGGTTACATTGACTCTTAATATCGAGACCGTGTCGATCAGATCCTTTGACTGTGTAGTATGCACCTTTCCGCTCATGTAATAGCCAAATTTAATGGGGATTAAAATTACACCACACATCTTTTTAAATCCAGGGTATACTACATCAAAATAATGATCCACACCAAGTAGAACATGCACCTCACTCTGATCTCCCATGGGATCTGACAAGTTAACCCCATTGCTACGTAATGCGTGTTCCACTTTCTTCACTCCTACAGATACATATTCTGGTAGGGTGTCTACTACGATACATGTCATAAAGTACCGGTTTTTACGGTAGAAATATGAAATCTCCGCTGTCTCGTAGTCTTGTTTGTCAGTAACCCCTGTGAAGCCATGCAATCGAAGAGTCTCAGCCCCTACGATTCGGTGCTTCAGTCCCACTAAGACGGACCTCTTTATAAAGGAACGTCGAGACCCTTGATCTAGAAGTACCCGACAAACTTTGTTACTGTCATTACCTTCCATGGGAATCTGTATTGTAGGCAATATAGTAGTGTCTTGCATGCTACCTAGTGTCACAGTTGTAGTACCCTCTGTTTTGACATCTTTGACTTTATCTGCTGTAGGACACAACTTATCAAAGTGATGTCCTTTGCAGTGTCGACAGGGCCTTAAGTATGTAGCAGTACATTGTCCCTGCTTACCATGTTCCTTACTTAGACAACCCACACATAGCTTCAATCTTTTCACCTGTGTTAGTTTTGTCTCATTTGTTGGGTATTTTACACAGAAACTCCATTTATGGTTGTTGTTACATAGCTTACATATAATCTGAGCAGGTTTCTTATACGTACCCTCTTTCTTTTCGTTAGTCCCCACCGTCATGCTTACTGTTCCCCTCTTCTCCACATTCTCACTCTCTCCCGACACATACATTCTCCCTTTGTTCAACTGTAGATTATTGATTTCTTTACTGAACTGAGTTTTGAACTCCCCCAGATCAAACGATCTATCCTTGTCAAGAATTGCCATAGGAAGCTTCTGACGTAAGATAATGACTATCATTTCCTGTGTGGTGAGCCCTAGGGTGTCTAGCGATCGAGTATAGCACTCCATATTTGCCCTAAAATTGGCTAACTCCTCAACCTTATACTGTGGTTCTGCGAGCTTTAACAAGGCAACGACATGGGCCATCTTCAACTGCTCTTGATCCCCGTATGTGGACTTTAATAATTGAACTGCCTCAAGATAACTATCACCCACTACCGCAAAACCCTCTATCAAATGTAAGGCCTCTCCTTCCATTTGTCCCTTCAGGTAATGAAACTTGCGGACATTATCCAAAGAGGATTCATGAACTGGAGACCGAAATATGTCCTAAAAAGCTAACCGCTCAGTCAATTTGCCCCTAAATGTAGGAAGATTGAGCTTTGGGAGGTGTACAGTGTGTTTTGGGCCAGCCCTTCTATGGGCCTCATTCTCGCCTCCCTTCTTACTTGCGACAGCATGCTGTAATATGTGCTTCGCTCTAAAGACAGGTTCATCATAGAGGGCGCGATTATCACACTCTGTAACTATCTCTTCCTCCTCTGTCATGCCTGCCACAATCACCTCACTCAGAGCCATAATACGACCATGGGTAGCCTGGACGTTGTCTAATCTAGCTTCTAATTCCTCGAGGTTAGCAGTAGTGATCAAAGTGTTGACGTCTACAACTAGCCTATTTAATACTCCCCGAAGTCCCGCCCTTTGATTTTTAGGGGCCTTGATCAGCACCCCACCCGACGGTGTCTCGTCCTGTTTACTCATTTTGCATGAAAGCCTATAGGCTATGTATCTAAATGTTACAAAAACAACGGCAAAATAGTAGTCTAGTTAAGAGACGCCGACCGGCGGACTTCTATGTTATGGAGAAAAAATAGTACACAAAATAGCAATACCTACTAAAGGGTCATATTGAACAAGAAAAAATGTTAGGTCAGGTCATATGTCACAGGAAGTCTGAAATGTAAAAGAAAATTATTGGGGGAAGATGATGGGTGGGATGCAGGACTTAGGCAGGTGCAACGATGTGACCCTGCATTCCGGCTCTAACCATCGCTTGGCTAGCCTTGCTAGTTTATCATAGAGTTGTTCCTGCATCCTGTTATATGTCCCCTTGCTCATTGCCCAATAAAATCCCTTACTGGTAGCTAATTCCCAAAGGTCTGGGCACCAATGTGGTAAACTATCAATGGAAGTTAAATATTACTAAGCTATAATGAATCAAATAAAATCAATCTAAATTAAAACTACTCCATATCTAAATTGAATTCAATCTGAAACAAGCTAATTTATATCCAAAGGTCTCACATAATAAATTTATATATATGGTAAGGTTATAAGGGTTAATATTAGCCAGAAATTAACTCACCAATAGTTCCACGTGGCAATGAGGCAAGGGAGAACATTTACCCAATATGGCGGACAATGGGGAGCAAAAGACACCGGTCCCGAGACTCGAGTCAAGTGAAAGAAAGAATAAATGATTACATGGGAATGGACATGAATACTATGCTTATCTGTCAGTCAGTCATGGCGTCGATGAGAGTGTCGTGATGGTGTAGCTGTTTGTATTGCGGTCAGCATATTGTGATTAGAGGCACAAAAGCGCGATCAACTGAGGGCGGAAAATAGATGTTAACTGGTCGGTGTTCGTGAAGGCTCTGCTCTCTCTTCCTCAGAGGCACACCTTGCTGCCTTGGCAAACGCCAGGAGCCCAAATTATCGTACCACATCTAGGTTGCTCTATATGTTAAATTCATATATACTACATAAGACCATGGCAACATTGCTTAATAGCATATTAGGACTTTTATAACTTAACTTATTTACAATCTTATAATATACGATCTACTCGTTCTACGTCGTGCTACAGGAACGCTGTGACGTCACAGAGACATACGGGATCACAAAAGAGTCATAGCCTATCGTATTTACGATACATGGCATGAATACACGAACCAGTGAGAGGTTAACTTTTATGCTCAAGTCTTGTATGCAAGTGGTTTGAGCCCTCAAAATGCTGACTCTACTTTGGTTTCGTTGAGATGGACATGACGTGTGCTGCTATATTCCAGGGCTGGTATTTGGAGGTCAGAAGGTCATCAGTGCAGGGGTGGGGGATTAGGGGGTTGAGGTAGGCCCCTTAGAAATGCGCATGATGGTGGGGGACCTGCGCGGAAGAGCGGTGCATCAGGAGGGGGGAGATTTGGGTATGCTGCCCCTCGCTTATTTGGTTATATCTTGTTCTCCTCTCTTGCTTTCCGATAGTGCTGATGGTTACTCTTATTGTTTTTCCTGGGGTGGGTGGCAGAGCGTGGTTTACTGTAGCAATTCTGGCCTCTCGAGTGTTGAAGTGGGGTGGGACTAGGTGTGGTTTTGGCCGGCCATGTTGTTGCCCTACTTCCTTCGTCTTCTCGTTTCCTCGTGGGTGATGTTGCTGTTTGGCGTTGGTTTGTTGAGGCGAGTTCTTCTTCTCTTTTTGTTGTTTCCCCTTTCTTTTTTTCTTTTCTTCTGTGGTCTTCTGTGGCTGGTGTGGTCTCTTCTCTTCTTTGCTGTTTCGTGTTTCTATCTTGCACTTTCGGAAATATTTCTGCCTTGCTGGTATTCCCGTTCTTCTTAGCGTTTTCTTTGGTGGGGCATTTTCTATTTTGTTTCTCTCCTTTATCATGATCTCTCCTTATATTTCCATTCTTCTCTCCTGGTTCCAGCTAGTCTTTTGTGGCATGGTGGTGATCTTTATTTCTGGTGTTTTAATATTAAAATCAATTGAATCACAAATTTGGGTCCAAAACATTCTAAAACGAAGAAATATATCGTTGAAACATGAAAAACTAATCCACATACATTTATATACTGAAATACAAAGGAGGACGAGAAAGCGACAGGCCCCTTCGAGAAACAACATACAACCAAGACACCAACAACAGACCAGATGAGACACACCAGCACCCAACCAAGACGGGACAGAAACGAAAAGCTCCTCCCCGTCAGGATCATCCCCAAACCAAGGTCGCCACCTGCAAAACCCTGCAGTCACTACCCCAACAACAAGCCCGGACAACGCGCCCCAAAATGGCCGACCACCAAACCACCAAGACAGACACACAAACATTCACCCAGGATAGTGAGAGAGCGCGCGGCCCCGCACCAACCCGACCCAACACGAACCCGAGTTACTATGCCGGGCCAAGAGTTTTTCACCCCAAATTAACCACCGGGACAACCCACCCCAAAATGGCCGACTCCAAGCCACAACCTCCAACCTCCCGGAGGACTGTGCGTCCTCAACCCTTCTAGACCCAACCCCTCCACAACACTCAACAGGTGCTGACGATACAAAAATTGCAAATAGCGTACTCTCAAAAGATCAAGTTGACGATATGCAACACAATCTAGATAAATTGTCACATTGGGCCCAAATTTGGCAAATGAGTTTCAATGCGGATAAATGTAAAGTACTACATATACCTAAATGAGAAAGCAAACTATTCGATGAATGGCACTCAGCTTAAGAATGTAAACAGAGAAACCGATCTGGGAGTAACAATATCGAGTAACCTAAAACCGAGTCAACAATGTTCAGAAGTTGTTAAGAAGGCAAACAAAATAATTGGCTTTATAGGCAGGTCATTTGAGCATAAATCCAAAGACGTTATCCTAACCCTTTACAATTCCTTAGTCCGCCCTCTTCTGGAATACTGCGTTCAATGCTGGTGCCCTTATTACCAAAAAGACATAAACAAGCTAGAACGAGTTCAACGTAGAGTTACCAAAATGATACCTAGCCTAAAGAACAAACCATACGAAGAGCGTCTTAGAGAATTAAATATATTTCCTTTAACCCAGCGCAGATTAAGAGGTGACTTAATTCAAGTGTTCAAAGTCATCAAAGGCATCGACAATATGAACTGTAGTAAGTACTTCACTATCGACCAATCTAATTACACACAGGGAAACGGTTGCAAAATTATTGGTAAATCTTTTAACTCACACGAATCTAAGAATTTCTTCTTCAATCGAGTTGTCAACTTGTGGAATGGGCTTCCCCGAGACGTTATAGACTGCAGTACCGTTGATTCATTTAAATTCCGCTAGACAAATATCTCGCATCAAACCCGCGACTGACTGCGTTTGTAAATGAATAACTTTATTTTATCCTCCCCTCAGTTACTAACCCATATGTCCCCTACTAACTTCCTAGTCCTGCCACGGACATTAGTTCCAGGGCAGTAGTTCCCTTTCCAATGTTCCCTTACCACTCTAAACCACTGTTTGGACACTTGATCCTCAGTGTTTTGGAGGACAAGCAGCCTAGAAGGGTCACTAGATATGTTGTTGCTTGATTTCCTTTGTACTCCTTTGTACTCCTTTAGGTACACGTCATCTAACTTCCAGCCTTCTAGTATACAAACCACATTTCCTTAACCCCTGACATTCTTGAAGTACCTCTGCTGATTTATATATGTTTAATTCTGATCATTCTACAGACGATCATCTCAAGAGAGAAAGACAGGGAAGAAACCTGGTATCTCTCTGCATTGTCAGTATGTGTATGTGTACCCTACCAAAGCAACAGCCAGACAGACAGACACTCACTAACACGGTCGGAAAGAGAGGAACAAACCACCCCGCCCCCTTTCGCGCCTCCTCCCCCCCAGCCCGATTAGAAGCTTACTGCCTCGGCAGCCAGCACTGGACAACTCACCCCAAAATGGCCGACCACAGACAACTACCCCCAACCTTTCTGGACCACCCCTCCACACCAATCCACTTGTTCCACATCATTTAACTCACAGTCTTCTAGTATAATAATAATAATAATAATAATAATAATAATAATAATATTTATTTAGTTAGCAATTTACAGAGTTGGTATCACATAGTATGTTACAAATATGACATGTACCAGCCTTGCATAATTCCAACTAAGGATAGCCCAATAAGGCCGTTAGGCGTATTTCCATTGGGGTCCTTGTGGGATTAGGTTAGCTGGGGAAATGGGGAGGATAAAGAAATAGATACTTTAGAGAAAGTATTTCTAGGGGGTTATTTTAAGATACCTTACATCCTATAGTAAATATCAGTAATCCGTAATCCGTAATCATTGCAGTTTGGTTTGTCTATCTCTTATGTCGTATTTAGTAGTAGACATAAGCTTGGTGCTCCCTTCTCGCAGCTGTCCGGTTCAGGTGTTCCTTCAGGCTACGTCTGAAGGAATACAGTGTTCTCTTTTCACGGACTGACTGGGGTAGGTCGTTCCAGTCTTTGATGGCAGTGAAGAAGAATGTTTGCTTACCCTGTCCTTGGATTCTCGGGACCTTAAAATTAAACATCCTGTTTCTTGCATTATGTCCACTCCTCTCATTTGCTTTAACAAAATCATTCTTTAGATACTCTGGAGCTCTGGCATAGAAAATGTTGAAGGCATTAGTGAGCCTGATTTGTTTGGCCCTGACAGAGACATTGAGCATACCTAGTGACTGAAGTTGCTCATGGCCAACATGTGATCTGGGTCCTAGGTTCAGCATTAACCTAACCATTTTATTTTGAGTGACCTGAAGTTTGTGCTGTGCTGATTTAGATGATGCAGAGTACCAGGATGACACAGAATAGTCAAAATGACATTGAACAAGCGCTTGGCAGAGGGTCTTTTTGGTCACCGCGGGCAAGCATCCCACCTGTCTATACAGGTATTTTATACGTGCTCTGCACTTGCTCAGGATAGATTCCAAAATTGTTTCACCTGACAAACTCGCGTCCAGTTTTAGTCCGAGATATTTAACTTGTGACACTGTTGTTATAGGAATATCATTACAGTTGACCGAGAAGCCCACAATGTCTTTCAGTTTGCGTTTTGTTCCACATAAGAACCACATTTCTCTCGTCCCTGCCATTATTCAACCCTAACTAAGTATGTATTAGATGATGGACACCCCATAACTTTTTTATGACGTAAACTGTAGTGCCCGCGTCGTGTGCATGTCCCTGTGACTATTGTAATTACCGTTGTATTAATTTCACGTGCGTTTAGCTACAGCTAAATCCAACTACAGCCGCCACAGGCAACATGACTGCAGACCAGGTATATATGATTAATGAATATGTTTATCTTTAGCTATGACAACCCCTGCCGGAAAAGTAAGCGGAAAGACACCTCTTAACTCTCTGTATTATGAGGGGGTATAGATATATAACTGTGCCAATTAGATATTGATTATGTCATTACCATTTTACTTGTTACTTATTAACATACTAACCCCGCATGATGACTGACCTACTAACCGTAGAATAATAAGGAAACCGTCACCTCGCACAATCTATTTTTCCCTAACCCTTGCATTACATAATCCAGCCTGCTTTTCTTTTCTAGCCTCCCTCCACACGCCTTCTACACGCCTCGTCAAGGCACTTCCTTCTAGGACTACAGTTCACATGATCCTATCCTTTTCCGTTGCAACCAGGCAGTGCCAGCTGTGCATGAGTAGACAACTACCTGACCACGCCACGGGAGCGCCAATGCCTCGCGCCGCACGTTTGCCCCAGGTACGTGACCAAAACCGCCCATCACCATGATAATGATAATTGCACTGCCGCCTGAGATGCGAGGATATCAGTATATAAACCAGGCCAGTTCTTATGTTGATTTATACCACTACCTAGTGTAAGTTCTCTTAATTACCTGCTAACCCCGCATGCTGACTAACCTCCTAACTTTAGACAAGTGAACGAACCATAAACCTCACGCAGTATTCTTCCCATAACGTTTGTGTTACATAATCTAACAAGTTTTTCCCTTTCTAGTTCTTCCTTCCACACGTCTTCTACACGCCTCGTCAAACGCTACCTTCTCGGACTACAATTCACACGGCCTATCCTTTTCCTTTTTTTTCGTTTGCAAACAAGCGGTGTGCCAACTGTGCATGCATATATGATGACCCAACCACACAACGGAAGAGCCAATGCCTTGCATCGTGGTTGCCTCAGGTACGTAACCGAACCAATCTGTCACCATAATCATGACAACCATACTGCCACCTGGTTATGCATGCCCTACCTTATTGATCAACTATTTGTCTGTATATTTCTCTCTCTCTCTGGATTCCTCTCCCCTTATCCACACATAGTCTATGTGGGCATTTCCACCTAACCCAGGTGAGCCCGACAACAACAAATTTACTCTGCCATCAAGCCGTTTCCAATCCTGGAGGGACTCCTACCTGCGCCGCCCTCCTCGACCCCGTCATACGGGACCACTAGGGCAACCGCGTTTAACCACCACCTGTATGCACATGCTAGCACCTATGAAGTATGGCAGGACTTGTTATTCAACCTCACAAAGGCCTATGGGTATTTGAGAACTGTTCGCCCTTTTCCCCCCCTTTCCTTCCTTACCTTAAAAAGCAACTTACTTATAAAAGTCGGGCAATTAGCCAGCTGACCCTTCTGGCCGAGGTGCTCCGCCCCAATCTCCGTGAACAACAACACGCTTACCGTAACGCCTGTGATTATTTATTCTTATATGCCGGTGTGTGAACTAAGGCTGTTATCTAATTCAGAGCATTGAGAACGAAGGGCCAGATTGCCAGATGCTGACTCCACAGCCCATGCACAGCCACCCTGGCCCCGAATATGGAAGGGGCCACTCAGCCCCGGCAACACCCGCCTCCAGCATCCTCCACTCCTCCACCATCTTGCCAACTTGTGGAGCTTGTTAGCTCCAGCCCTGGAGGTTATGCATCAACCTCCTCTTCTCTCCCCCTTGAAGTGAGGCCCCTGTGGGGCTACCCCTGGTAGGCCAAGATTGCCCTGCCCGGAAACCAACACACCAGCAATGACAAACATTCACCAGCCTCCGGCCCTGGCAACACCGAGTCACCCTGCCATATATAAACCCCGAGAGGAGGAGAGCGGGCAGAAGTACAAATATAGCTTTTTGCCGAGCGGGACCTCGCTCTGCTTGAAGACTGTTTTACTCGCCTGCTGACAGACGACCGGCACCCCGCAAGCTGAACACCAGGACTTGATGTATTATTTTCCTGGATCTGTATTAATCGCGGCATCCCGCCGGTTAACATAGAGACCTACGAGCAATATATATATCTCCACACATACACAGAGATCTATGGTAGAAAGATCTACTGTGTTCTTGGGTTGATTGAACCTCTCGTCATGGATCAGAGACAGATAAGCAAAGTCTGTGCATAGACACTGCTTACGTTCGATCGATGAGACGCTCCTCTAGCCCTGCCAGGAAGCAGACCATTTAAGATCCATAGGAGAGAACCTTAACTCAACTTCATCACCGGTCAACCGACCCATCTGTAACTTCTTCACATAACTGGACACCCTGGACGGGCCGTCCAGGGTGTCCTGGAGCAGCCGATAAGCCCCCCGACGACACCAGATTCAAGAGGAGAGAGAAGATAACCTGGCCGGGCACAATTCCGTATTTTAGTATCAGTGTAGAGATACCGTGTTACCAACCCGTTGTGTTTGCCTATGTTCACCCTTGAGTTATTCGCTAACCGTGAAGAGTGTTTCGAGTTTGATCCTAGAGTACCCTGTTTTTGCCAGAGATTTTGTTCTAGTATTAGATATTCTGTGATCCCGCAAATTAAGGGATAGATCGTAAAACGTGATTTAATCTCAGTGACGAATTCCCATCCACGCATTAACTGTTAAAAGTATATGTAAATAATTGCCTACTTGACTCTGCTAGATTGTGTAAAGTCGAAACTCAACGTTAGCCCCACTTAATAGGATAACTAAAACCCTAGGCCTAAAGCAACGAACTGTATCAGATACTGTGTAAAAGGAATCAGCCCCCCCCCCCCCCCCGAGTGACTTTCGTATCACTTCTTAACATGTCCGTATCGGAAGAATAATACCAGAGATTTGGAAGTGGCAGTGCATACTCTAATCCAGATCCACGATTGTGCTCGGAGAATTGAAAGACCAAGCTCTTACTACTGAACTTATTACTCCTACTCATGTTTTCTAAAGTGAATTGATTCTTTTTCTATACCGTGAGTGTGTTCGATAAATGAAGCTGTATTACAAATATCATCCTGTGATTCTACTTAACGTGTTCTATTGATCCCTGGTATGTATGTATGTGAAACGAGCCGTCCCCGTCTTGCAGAACTCACTTACGCAATAGTTAATCCTGAATAAAACCAGGGCATAACATTGGCGGCAGCGGTGCTTCTTGATTCTGATAGAAGATTTCATTGCATTCACATCACTAAACAGAAAAATCCCCAATATGGCCGCACCTCGTTCACGCATCCCCATCCCGAAATACGATGGGGGACACTTACGAAATCGAAACATACATGGACATTGTAAAACCAGTATTAGACTTGGCATATAATACGGACCGAGAGAAAATCGCCGTACTACTAACGCACCTGGGAAAACCCGTTTCCCTTGTTGCATCACAGGTTAACCCCACGCTTATTTGGGACCAGTTCCGGCCCATAGTTATCGAGGCTATTAAGCCCACACTAGGCATCTTCGTTGCCCATGCTTGCATTAAAGAAATAAAGTACGAAGGAGACCTAGATGCCACATTAAATTCTGTCTCACAACAAATCAAATCCGCTTTCCCCACTCTCCCTAAAGAACAACAAGACCAACACATCCTGGTCAATCTCGTTCAAGCTTTGCCTTCAGCAGTTCGCGAATACTTTGCAGTGCATGATCCGGTCGGGTTCCAACGCGACCTCATCACCATCAGGAGAATCCTGGCGGTACACCCCCAGAAGACTAGCACCATCGCCACCATTAAGAGGTTCACCAACCACCCCCTGACCACAACCCGGCCATCGGCCACCACACTCACCTACCACTCGGCCAAACCCCAACCCAACAGACCCCGGATCAACCCCAACCCCATCCGCTGAGTCTACGAAAAAAAACAGGCCTACAACAACAACAAAAGTAAGAACCCCACTCTTGTTATTATCAACCCTTATGACTTCCCCGCCTGTAACCATAAATGTGCCCTTCATGACATCCGGGACTCCGCCAAATATCGCCCCGCCCAACCCCGCATCTCTGCCAATGAGGAAGAGTTGATCGGGGGCGACGAGGTCCAAGACCTCGATAACGAGGGCGTCGCTCACCCCGAAACAGATCAAGGGACGGAGGAGGTCCTGGGAGAAGCGGAAGCCGACCCCCAGGATTTTTAAATCATCCCCCGCCAACCATGGCTTCAGCGGGGGACACTATAAATGACCGAGCACCCCCTATTTACCACCTTGCTCAACTTCAGGGAATTCCTGTACGCTTGCTCATAGACACCGGGGCTTCCCGATCTTGCAAATTCAGTTCCTTCTACGACAAACACCATAGTAAGTTCGG
Source organism: Paralithodes platypus (assembly GCA_032716605.1). Classification (NCBI taxonomy): domain Eukaryota; kingdom Metazoa; phylum Arthropoda; class Malacostraca; order Decapoda; family Lithodidae; genus Paralithodes; species Paralithodes platypus. Next base: position 52,782,431 of record CM064548.1, read on the forward strand.
AGACATTCACACAACCAAGTCCAAATTAATCAGTGCCGGGGACGCCCCCCTATGTGTCAGGGGAGAAACTCGTCCTTTATACGTGACCACCCCCGCCCCTTACGCTAAGTGCCATCACTCCTTCGTGATCTTTCATTCAGACTGCCAACATTATGACGGGTACCTGGGACTCGATCTACTTCACAAACTGCAGGCCCACGTCGACTGTGGCCAACGCCTAATCACGTTCAAAAAAAAAAACCACCCCCATAAACAACCACCCCTAACCTGCCCGACCCCCAAACAAAGTCAGAGCAAAGTGAAGCCTAATCACCCAACACCCACACACCATTCCACCAAACCAAAGAAACCACCTAACCCCTCAACCCTGCATGACCAACCCAACCGCCAACACCACCCCCAAACAAAAGCGAAACTCCAAACTATACCTCAAAACGAAAAACAAAAAAAACATTCCAAACCACACACCTTCTCCATTACACAACTCTGACCAACCACCTCCTTCTCTAACCATCATAAGTCCTGCTATGATCCAAAACAAAATAACCATCCCAACTAACCATCAACGATGGGTGCCCCTAAGACCCATACCCCACAAGACCATGATTTTGACCCCCTCTAACCCATTCATAACCCAAAACCGGTGTATCATTCAACCTGCCATATTATCTTCCCAGCAAAATACCATTCTCATTGCAAATATTTCAGACGATGTACTAACTCTCCCCCAAGGTTTAATCGTTGTCGGTGACCTCAAAACCTTTGACGAGGTCATCACTCCACCCACAACCCCACCGAAACTCCTACATTACCCACCATCCCCGACTCCTTAACCCCCCTGCAACAAAGCCAGATGCAACAAGTACTGTATGACTTTCGTGATGTGTTCGCCCAGACACCCACAGAAATTGGACGGACGAATCTAAAACGACACGCCATTCATACCACCGAACCCCCACTACGACAACCCTCCCGCCGGAAGAACCCCCTCCAACGCCAAGAGGAAGACCAACAGGTTCAAGAGATGTTGGAAGCCGGCATTGCCACACCTTCAGTCAGCCCTTGGTCATCACCCGTAGTGCTCGTGAAAAAAAAAGATGGCTCCACCATGTTCTGTGTCGACTACCGTCGGCTAAACGACGTCACCATCAAAGATTCCACTCCACTACCCAGGATCGACGACTCCCTCGACTCCCTCCACGGATCCAAATGGTTCACCACCTTAGATCTACAAGCCAGATATTGGCAAGTCCCCATCAAGCCCGAACATCAACAAAAAACCGCCTTCTCCACAAGTGGCGGACATCTGTACTAGTTTAATGTCTTACCATTTGGCCTGTGTAACGGCCCAGCCACCTTCTCCTGCCTCATGGAGTCCGTATTAAAGGGACTAACCTGGGAGACCTGCCTAGCCTACCTGGACGACATCATCGTTTACTCTGCAACCTAGCCCGAACACCTTCATTGGCTACGACAAGTACTGCTATCAAGGACGCCGGGTTAAAACTTAAGCCCTCCAAATGCGAAATGGCCCGGAATACCGTAGGGTTCTTAGGACACGTAATCTCTGCCGCAGGCATCTCTCCAGACCCCAAGAAACTCTCCGCCATTAAAGACCAACAGCCTCCCACTACAGTAAGAGGGGTACGCTCCTTTCTAGGGCTAGCCACCTACTACAGACGTTTCTTCCCTCATTTTGCCGACATCGCCAGACCCCTCCACCAACTCACCTACAAAGGCACGGAATTCATCTGGAACCCCGAAAGACACTTAGCATTCGAGATTCTGAAAGACAAGCTGGTAAAATCACCCACCGTCGTCTTCCCAGATTATTCCCGACCCTTCCGCCTGTACACGGACGTGTCCCTGTACGCCATCGGAGCTGTTCTGGCCCAAATCCGGGATGGATCCGAACACGTAATTGCTTATGCCAGCTCCACCTTGAACACCGCCCAGCAAAACTACGCCGCCACAAAGCGTGAATGCCTCAGAGTAATTTGGGCTTTAAACCATTTCTGATCCTTTATCCTAGGCGCCAAGTTAGATATCATTACGGACCACCAAAGCTTACAATGGCTCAGAAAATCGGAGACAAACTCAGCACTATTAGTACGTTGGAGGGAAACCCTAGAAGAATACGACTTCGCCATCCACTACCGCCCCGGAAAACTCCACACCAATGCCGATGCACTCTCCCGCCTACATGTACCCGAGGACATCCTCGCAGCCCTACATCACTCCGACCTCATCAACACCTCCATCCGCCCCGACTCCACCCCACCACCGCCTACCCTACTCCAATCCTGGCAAAGAAAAACCAAACCTAAATGGATCCCCAACACAATTTTCTCCAAATTGACCCGCTAGGGCGACCAATTAACAACCGACTCTGGACACATCGTCGTCGAGCCAACGGTTGCTCAAGAGTACATGATTGCAATCCACGAAGGAAATGGCATCCACCTAGGACAGAACAAAATGCTCAAGATATTCCAAGACCAATACTGGACCATCAACCCCTCCGGAATTGCAAGAAAAGTAACCGAATCTTGCAAGCCATGTGCACTGGGCAAGGACAGGTGCCGCACAGCTGGACCCGCCGGTGCCCTCTCCGCTCAAAAACCATTCCAAACCCTCTCCATAGACGTCATGGGGCCTTTTCCCGTTAGCCACGGCAAACGCTACATCGTCACCTTCGTCGACATCTACTCCAAATTCCTAATCGCCTGCCCAACTTCCGACCACATAGCAACAACCATTGCCACACTACTAGCCACCGAAATCTTGCCAATCTTCGGAATACCCCTGTCACTTCTGTCTGACAATGCCCCAGAATTTAAGGGACAAATTTGGGAAGAGTTCACCAGGCTCTGTGGCATCAAAATCAAGCACTCCTCCCCCTACTGGCCCCAGGGCAACGCAGTCTGCGAAAGAAGCCACCGCACCATCAACAACCAGCTCCGCACAAGAATGATAGCTTTAAATACCTCAGATTGGGCCTCCCAAGTAAAAATTATTCAATGGGGAATGAACACCTGCCCAAAAGAAGACGGGATCTCCTTCCACGAGCGAGTATATGGCACAGCCCCCCTTTTACTACCCTTCTATCACCGAGCCACACCATCCACTACAAAATTCAGCCTTGACCCCTTGCAACAACTCAAAAACGCTCTCCACACCGCCCAAGTCTGCCAAGACACAAAACACGACGCCCTGGACGACAAAAGCCCCTTCGCCATCCACGATACCGTAATGGTGGCCAAACTACCAGTCATCAACAAACTGGGCCCGCGTTATGTAGGCCCATACACAGTATCCCATGTCCCAAACGTCTACCAGACCTCCATCAATTATGACGGAGAAACCTGCACAATGCGCAACCGTTTCATCCGCATACACAAACGAATCGAGATACCCTCCCCTGCACCCTAACCCGGACCCAGCAATGACCTCACCACCACTACCACCCACCCCGACCCAGTCATCCCTACTCCAGCCATTCCTTACATGCCACCTCCAACCTCCCCTGCCCCGCCACCCAAGCTGCACCCCCCCCCCCCCCAAAAAAAAATCCACCAACACCCCCCAGAACCCCCCTTCCCAAAAACACCGACCAAGAAAAAACACCACCTCATCCCCCAACCCCTCCGACACCACACCCAAAACCACCCCTCTTACCCACCAAAGGAACCTACTCAACCATGCCACTACGAACTACGATCCAAAACCTTACCTCAACCACGACTCCTCATTCATCACCGAATCAAAAGGCTGGTCAAACCAAAAACACAGCCCCACAAACCAAAATCCCTTCCCACCCTAACCAAACCCCTACCCATAAAACAAATCCTTCCCCGACCAATAACCCCCTCCCCTAATCTTTCCTCCCCAACCTCCCAGTCCCCACCAAACTCAACCCCCAACTCCCCCTTCACCTCCTCAACCATCCCATCCCCCCCCCTCCCCCACTAATCCTAAACGTACCACCCCCCCTAACCACAAACCCACAATCTCCACGATCACAACTAACACCACCCCTTTCGAATTACCAACCAGCCTTGCTCCACCAACCTTATCACCTTTTCCCTCTACCTTAACCCCCCAAAACCCCTCAAACCCACCAGACAACAAATCAAACCACCCAACAAACCCCCAACTACCCCACCCCCCACCCCAAGCCCACTCACTATAAATCACCCCCCCCCCCCCGAATCTAGTCCCGAGGCCCCCAGTAAACAAGGCACACGTACAAAATCAGGCCGACTAAGTAAACAACCTGACCGATTCTCGTCAATAATCGACACAACCCACACCACCAACGCCAACCAAGGAAAACAACTACCAACAAAACAAATAGACATCAACAACACCACAAGCCACCAAAACCCTAAACATAAAAAAAACAAGCACCCCCATGCAGAATAGCGGGAATTACCTGCTCCACCAACCCTCCGGCCATACAACGGAACTTAATTACCCCCCCCACCGTTAATCACCGCTACCCCTACACTCGCATCTCCATATGACCCTCCGCCACCACCACGACAGACCATCACTCGCCCGGCTACCACCACCACTGCCACATCTCTCTCCCGCACCGACCAAAGTTTTCCAACAGCCAACATGGAACAAAACCCTTCATCCGCAGAGTTAAAGTAACCTCAGATTCCGGACGCCTAACCAGAATCCGGCACCCCCACGAAGCCGTCACCACAAGCCTGATCAACACCACAGAAACAACTCTCCTGGTCAACATAGACCCAATCAAAATCCCGGACCAACGATCCATCAAATGGTGGGACTTCCTCCACCAACAAACCTTAACTTACCACCACTTCAACATTTTTACATTCGACCTTAAGATACGGGGTCGTACCTACGACGAAGGAGAGGGAAGTGAAATACAAGGAGGACGAGAAAGTGACAGGCCCCCTCGAGAAAGAACATACAACCAAGACACCAACAATAGACCAGAGGAGACACACCAGCACCCATCCAAGACGGGACAGAAACGAAAAGCTCCTCCCTGTCAGGATCATCCCCAAACCAAGGTCACCTCCTGCAAAACCCGGCAGTCACTACCCCAACAACTAGCCCGGACAACGCGCCCCAAAATGGCCGACCACCAAACCACCAAGACAGACACACAAACATTCACCCAGGATGGCGAGAGAGCGCGCGGCCCCGCACCAACCCGACCCAACACGAACCCGAGTTACTATGCCGGGCCAAGAGGTTTTCACCCAAAATTAACCACCGGGACAACCCACCCCAAAATGGCCGACTCCAAGCCACGACCTCCAACCTCCCGGAGGACTGTCCGTCCTCAACCCTTCTAGACCCAACACCTCCACAACACTCAACAGGTACACGTCATCTAACTTCCAGCCTTCTAGTATACAAACCTCATTTCCTTAACCCCTGACATTCTTGAAGTACCTCTGCTGATTTATATATGTTTAATTCTGATCATTCTACAGACGATCATCTCAAGAGAGAAAGACAGGGAAGACACCTGGTATCTCTCTGCATTGTCAGTATGTGTATGTGTACCCTACCAAAGCAACAGCCAGACAGACAGACACTCACTAACACGGTCGGAAAGAGAGGGACAAACCACCCCGCCCCCTTTCGTGCCTCATCCCCCCCAGCCCGATTAGAAGCTTACTGCCTCGGCAGCCAGCACTGGACAACTCACCCCAAAATGGCCGATCACAGACAACAACCCTAACCTTTCTGGACCACCCCTCCACACCAATCCACATGTTCCACATCTTTTAACTCACAGTCTTCTAGTATACAAACCACATTTCTCTCCTCCCTGCCCTTATCCAACCCTAACTAAGTATGTATTACATGATGGACACCCCATACCTTTTTGATGACGTAAGCTGTAGTGCCCGCATCGTGTGCATGTCCCTGTGACTATTGTAATTACCGTTGTATAAATTTCACGTGCGTTTAGCTACAGCTAAATCCAACTACAGCCGCCACAGGCAACATGACTGCAGACCAGGTATATATGATTAATGAATATGTTTATCTTTAGCTGTGACAACCCCTGCCGGAAAAGTAAGCGGAAAGACACCTCTTAACTCTCTGTATTATGAGGGGGTATAGTTATATAACTGTGCCAATTAGATATTGATTATGTCATTACCATTTTACTTGTTACTTATTAACATACTAACCCCGCATGATGACTGACCTACTAACCGTAGAATAATAAGGAAACCGTCACCTCGCACGATCTATTTTTCCCTAACCCTTGCATTACATAATCCAGCCTGCTTTTCTTTTCCAGCCTCCCTCCACACGCCTTCTACACGCCTCGTCAAAACACTTCCTTCTAGGACTAGAGTTCACATGATCCTATCCTTTTCCGTTGCAACCAGGCAGTGCCAGCTGTGCATGAGTAGACAACGACCTGACCACGCCACGGGAGCGCCAATGCCTCGCGCCGCACGTTTGCCCCAGGTACGTGACCAAAACCGCCCATCACCATGATAATGATAATTGCACTGCAGCCTGAGACGCGAGGATATAAGTATATAAACCAGGCCAGTTCTTATGTTGATTTATACCACTACCTAGTGTAAGTTTTCTTAATTACCTGCTAACCCCGCATGCTGACTAACCTCCTAACTTTAGACTAGTGAACGAACCATAAACCTCACGCAGTATTCTTCCCATAACTTTTGTGTTAAATAATCTAACATGTATTTCCCTTTCTAGTTCTTCCTTCCACACGTCTTCTACATGCCTCGTCAAACGCTACCTTCTCGGACTACAATTCAGACGGCCTATCCTTTTCCTTTTTTTTCGTTTGAAACCAAGCGGTGTGCCAACTGTGCATGCATATATGATGACCCAACCACTCAACGGAAGAGCCAATGCCTTGCATCGTGGTTGCCTCAGGTACGTAACTGAACCAATCTGTCACCATAATCATGACAACGATACTGCCACCTGGTTATGCATGCCCTACCTTATTGATCAACTATTTGTCTGTATATTTCTCTCTCTCTCTGGATTCCTCTCCCCTTATCCACACATAGTCTACGTGGGCAATTCCACCTAACCCAGGTGGGCCCGACAACAACAAATTAACTCGGCCATCGAGCCGTGTCCAATCCTGGAGGGACTCCTACCTGTGCCGCCGTCCTCGACCCCGGCATACGGGACCACTAGGGCAACCGCGTTTAACCACCACCTGTATGCACGTGCCAGCACCTATGAAGTATGGCAGGACTTGTTATTCACCCTCACAAATGCCTACGGGTACGAGAACTGTTCGCCCTTTTCCCCCCCTTTCCTTCCTTACCTTAAAAAGCAACTTACTTATAAAAGTCGGGCAATTAGCCAGCTGACCCTTCTGGCCGAGGTGCTCCGCCCCAATCTCCGTGAACAACAACACGCTTGCCGTAACGCCTGCGATTATTTATTCTTATATGCCGGTGTGTGAACTAACGCTGTTATCTAATTCAGAGCATTGGGAACGAAGGGCCAGATTCCCAGATGCTGACTCCAGAGCCCCTGCACAGCCGCCCTGGCCCCGAATATGGAAGGGGCCACTCAGCCCCGGCAACACCCGCCTCCAGCATCCTCCACTCCTCCACCATCTTGCCAACTTGAGGAGCCTGTTAGCTCCAGCCCTGGAGGTTATGCATCAACCTCCTCTTCTCTCCCCCTTGAAGTGAGCCCCCTGTGGGGCTACCCCTGGCAGTCCAAGATTGCCCTGCCTGGAAACCAACACACCAGCAATGACAAACATTCACCAGCCCCCGGCCCCGGCAACACCGAGTCACCCTGCCATATATAAACCCCGAGAGGAGGAGAGTGGGCAGAAGTACAAATATAGCTTTTTGCCGAGCGCCACCTCGCTCTGCTTGAAGACTGTTTTACTTGCCTGCTGACAGACGACCGGCACCCCTCAAGCTGAACACCAGGACTTGATGTATTATTTTCCTGGATCTGTATTAATCGCGGCAACCCGCCGGTTAACATAGAGACCTACGAGCAATATATATATCTCCACACATACACAGAGATCTATGGTAGAAAGATCTACTGTGTTCTTGGGTTGATTGAAGCTCTCGTCATGGATCAGAGACAGTTAAGCAAAGTCCGAGCATAGACACTGCTTACGTTCATTCGATGAGATGCTCCTCTGGCCCTGCCAGGAAGCAGACCATTTAAGATCCATAGGAGAGAACCTTAACTCAACTTCATCACCGGTCAACCGACCCCTCTGTAACTTCTTCACACAACTGGACACCCTGGACGGCCCCCTGGAGCAGCCGAGAAGCCCCACGACGACACCAGATTCAAGAGGAGAAAGAAGATAACCTGACCAGGCACGATTCCGTATTATAGTAGCAGTGTAGAGATACCGTGTTACCAACCCGTTGTGTTTGCCTATGTTCACCCTTGAGTTATTCGCTAACCGTGAAGAGTGTTTCGAGTTTGATCGTAGAGTCCCCTGTTTTTGCCAGAGATTTCATTCTAGTAAGTGTATTACGAGATAATTACCGCGACAGTATTTACCCACAGCCGCAACACGAGTTATTCCTAAATTGGATGTTGTGGTATAGATATTCTGTGATCCCGCAAATTAAGGGATAGGTCGTAAAACGTGATTTAATCTCAGTGACGAATTCCCATCCGCGCATTAACGGTTAAAAGTATATGTAAATAATTGCCTACTTGACTCTGCTAGATGTGTAAAGTCGAAACTCAACGTTAGCCCCTACTTAATCGGATAACTAAAACCCTAGGCCTAAAGCAACGAACTGTATCAGATACTGTGTTAAAGGAATCAGTGCCTCCCCCGAGTGACTTTCGTATCACTTCTTATCATGTCCGTATCGGAAGAACAATACCAGAGATTCGGAAGTGGCAGTGCATACTCTAATCCAGATCCACGATTGTGCTCGGAGAATTGAAAGACCAAGCTCTTACTACTGAACTTATTACTCCTACTCATGTTCTCTAAAGCGAATTGATTCTTTTTCTATACCGTGAGTGTGTTCGATAAATAAAGCTGTATTACAAATATCATCCTGTAATTCTACTTAACGTGTTCTATTGATCCCTGGTGTGTATGTATGTGAAACGAGCCGTCCGAGTCTTGCAGAACTCACTTATACAATAGTTAATCCTGAATAAAACCAGGGCATAACATATACATTAGATTAAAGTGAAGGTAAATGAAATTGGTCGAACAAAATATGAAAACAGTATTACTTGAGCCAAATTAAAGCAAACATTAATATTTGTTTAATATGAAAAGAGTATATTATAAGGGAAAATATATTGTTACTAAAATTGAACTCAGATTTGATGCTGGAGAAATGAAGCAAAAACATTGTACAGTATATTAATATTGAATTCACTCAATCACACGCATTTTCCACACATTTTAACCCTTAACTAGCGGCGCTCGACTTAAGTCGAGTGAAAGAAACTGGGAGAAAACGGGTGAAAAATGGGTGAAGATCGAGTGAAAATGGGTGGAACAGTAATGAACCATACGTCCGACATCTGTGGCCTCCCGGCCCACACTAACTCCAGTTCTCCCACCGCACGGGTGGATGACAGTGTGACCAATAGTTAGCGAAAAGTGAACAATGTAGCAAAATCAGCTAAACTTCCATCTTTGAGGTAACACTGTCAGGGCTCCACGAGTGCTACGTAGCTGTATGTGGTGTCATTGTGTAGCGATTTCCGCCTAGTTTTCGGCACAATACAGTTCCTTTCATGCTGGTGGTTGATATAGCAGTCAGAATGGCCTGAAAAGGCCCAAAACGGCCACAGACCCCCCGCTCTTTGAGGGTTTTTAATGCGAAAAAGTTAATATTTTTTGTTTAAAACCGATCAAAGTGACATGATAAAGCGAAAACATACAGAAAGAGCATAGCATAAAGGAATATATAGGCGCATTTTCGTTTTCGCGATTTTTAAACTTGTCCGACCTAAAGATCGGAAAAATTGAGCCAGATTACGGCCCTCTGATTGGCTGAGAGATTTCAAAATGGCTGTTCCAATAAAGAGGCAGTAATAGAGGATTTTCTACCTTTTGTCTGTATTCTGAATAATATTATGGTATGCGAAATATTACTTAAATACATGCAATATGAAAAAAAATAAAAAAAAATAAACACACATCAATGTGTTAGACAAGGGCAAGGTATATCCCCTCAAAATCAACAATATTATCTCCTCTACAGAAATCCTAGATTCCTACTAAAACTTGCAAGATCGCATGGTCAGGGCAAATCTCCAAGATCTTGTGATATAAGCCAATCACTCACATCACTGGTGATGAGCTCTTCACCGAACCCAACATTTTCAGCCATCTTGTTTGTTGTCATTAGTGACATCAGCATCACCCAGGTCAACCCAGCCCAACTCGGTCCCCAGGGCTGACTTTACCCTGGTACACCAAGGCCACCTCTACGCACCCAGTTTCAGATGATATCACTGGCACGCAAAAATATCCACTGGGGCTGGATTGATGACTGTAGGTACAGGAACTCGGGAAAACTGAGTTGACCCAGGTATACCTAGGTGTACCTAGAGGCGCGATTTTGCGAGCTTTTTATGGGCCTGGGTCGACCTGGGTGTACCTACAGTAGGTCGATCCAGGCCTTTCTGTTTTCGCGATTTTGAGACTGGTCTGACTTAACGATTGGGAAAATTGAACCCGACTTTACCCAGGCCGGATTACGGCTCTCTGATTGGCGGAGATTTCATTAGGGCTGTTTATCTGTTATAGAAATCGTCACCTGTAAGTGGCACCGATTAGTGTGTCGCCCATCGGTAATTTGTGTAGTTTTTTTTTTCCCCTAGATAGGTTGCCCGCCAAGGCTATCGAGTCCCATCCACCCGGAAACACCCCTTTCAGATACCAGGGGAACAGCTATCACCAGAGACACCCCTATTACAAGGGGACCACACCCCTTTCAGATACCAGGGGGACAGCTATCACCAGAGACACCCCTATTACAGGGGGACCGCCTAACACAATAGACAACCCTAACCTATAGGGGAAGAGTGGAGGAGGAGATGTACCCGAACTCTTTCTGGGGAGCCCAGGGACCCTGACTCGTACATCAGGGGGATTAGGGTGTAGGTTGTGCCATTCAGGGCTGGGGACTGGTCAGTGCAGGAAGAGGACCTCGAAGCCCCACACTATGAAGGGGACTGCAGTGCGCAAGAGGGCCATGGAGGACAAGGAGTCCCCCAGGACTCCCTCACACACCATAGCTAGGCCCTCACCATCATCAATACCAATCCTCACACCACCCCCTTCTCATCCTCCCCCACTCACTCGCCTTGCAAACCGAACTACTCTGTCTGTGTGTGGTGTATGTGAATTAAGAGGTGTTTTTCCGGTCCCTTCTCAAGACCACCGTCGCAAGATCTACCCGAAAAACATTTTTTCCGGTCCTGTCGCAAGCCCACCTTTAGCAAGCGAGACACCAATATTCTCTTGCGACGGCAAGAGAGCTCCGGAGCTGGGTTGACGGCAAGCTGAAACATCTCACTCAACTTACGGTTTCTTCATTCTAATTTATTTCGGTATATTTGTTTATCCCAACATGATCTTATAATTTACTTGCCTATTATTAGGATGGGGAAATATTGGAACAAGTAGAGTGTTTTAAATATTTAGGAGGAACGATAAGCAGGAGTGGAGGTATGGAAATGGAGGTAAAACAGAGAGTGTGTGAAGGAAGGAAGGTTTTCGGAGCAATGGGAAGTATGTGGAAGACGAGAAATCTCGGAGTGAAAGTAAAAAGTGCACTGTATCAAGGAATTGTTGTGCCAACAGTGATGTATGGGGCTGAGACATGGGCTCTGAAGAAAAAGGAGAAAAGAGGGCTGGATGTGATGGAGATGAGCTGCTTGAGGAGTATGTGTGGAGTTACTCGTAGAGACAGATTGAGGAATGAAGAGATACGTAGGAGAGTGGGGCAGCAGGAACATTTGTCAGCCAGAGTGGACAGAAGGGTGCTGAGCTGGTATGGTCATGTTGAATGAATGGGAGATGAAAGGCTTACAAAGAGAATATGTGAGTCAGGTACAAGGGGAGATAGAAGGGCAGGAAGACCCCCATTGAGATGGAGAGACTGTGTGAGAAAAGCTTTGGATGATAGAGGAATGACTATAGATCAGGCAGGGGAAGTGGTGGTGGACAGGAGTGAATGGAGAATGCTTGTGAATAGTTGAGTGAACACGTGGTCATTTGGAGTAAGGGGTCGGGCGCAAGTTGGACTAGATAATAGTCCATCAGGCGCCTGGCCCGGGGAGACGATTAATATGAAGGGTGCGCCTGGAAGTGTGGTGGGAGGGCTTGTGGCTTTGGCTCCGCTGCATGTCTGCCTGCCGATATCGGAACCTCTCCTGGTGGTCGGGGGCCGGGGGAGTGCTGGAGCGACCTTGGTGACCCTGGTCTCTGGGTCTTCTCCTGGGTGACCTGGCTGTGTGTGAGTTTGTGCTTTTTATCTGTGTTTATTTGTTGTTTTATGTTGTTTTTGTGTTTTCCCTGTTCTTGCTCTGTCTTGCGTTGGCTACCCCCAAAATGGGGATTGGGCCTGAGCATATAGATAGATAGATAGATTATTAGGAAGTAGGGTAATAAGAGCCCACAGTAATGAATATCCAATTGTTGATAATAAATTAATGTCGAACAGTACGCTTGGTTAGATTTTGTCCACGAAACAACAACAAACCTCAGCTGTGACTATTAAAAAAAAAAAAAAAAAAAAAATCCAGCTGAGAGTCGAGAATCGTGGATGTGGCAATTGCGCACTAATGTTCCGTGATTGGTCGGAGTGAATGTGTTTTATTCCGTGGGTTGTTTGTGATAAACATTAAAATAACTGTTTCATTGTAATTATTTGACTCATCATAATCTACAAAGTATAATAGTGTCTTCTATTATAATTCTCGTAAATGCCGTTTAGTATTGATAGTTTGCAATACAAGCAGGCATTAACCAAACATGCAACTGTACCAAAGTCAACTGATGCCCGAACGAACACTTACAGTTCAGTACTATACGTATTTGAAAATTAAATGACATTTGACTGTTTAAGCACATACAAATGTAGTAAAACACTTTAGTACATGTAATATAAGGCAAGTACTACATTTAAAGTAGCCTACATGTTCATGGAACTTATTAAATGTACTGTTGGGGGAGGGGGGAAGTGGTTGGAACAGCCGTTCCTGAGGCGGGAAGTTTAAATCTATTGAACAGACTGTTATCAAGCTTTTCACTCAGGGGTATATTAATGTAAATATATTCATGGGTATACACATATTTATGTAGCCAATGCTATTTCCTGTATTTTACTTGTACGAAAATCAGGTAGCCTACAGCTGTGAAGATATTCTCCTTTTGTTTACCCTCGACACTCTGCCTCACCAAGCCTATAAACCACTTGCGAGTTTCAGGCTATAATCAATTGGTTAAGTTATCCCTGGTTGGGATGGTATTGGTTCAGATGGTTACTGGTTGAAATGGTAACTGGTTGACTTGAGACTGGTTAGGATGTCACTGGTTGAGGTTTCATGGTTAAACTGACATGGAACCAGCTTTCTCTGCTAAATGGTTTTGTTTCTACTTTCTCTGCTTAGCCTAATCTTTTCTATTAGGCCTATATCTTTCTCTGATTAATCTTTTCTGTTCTATCTTGTCTACAATACTCATTCATTGAGCTTTTTCTCTTCCTTCTCGCTGCTTTCATTGGATGGGTGGATGTGAATTGACTGCTTGTGATGTTCAGGGCAAAAGGAAGTTGGAGCTGTAGACATCGATATTTAGCAGAATTAACAGCGAAAATGCGGTTGTAAATTAAATTATACATAACCATCATAACCCTACATTATTACTGTACTTTTGTTTAGTATTGATTATAGCCTGAAACTCGCAAGTGGTTTATAGGCTTGGTGAGGCAGAGTGTTGAGGGTAAACAAAAGGAGAAACATTATCTTCACAGCTGTAGGCTACCCGATTTTCGTACAAGTAAAATACAGGAAATCGCATTGGCTACATAAATATGTGTATACCCATGAATATAATTACATTAATATACCCCTGAGTGAAAAGCTTGATAACAGTCTGTTCAATAGATTTAAATTTCCGCCTCAGGAACGGCTGTTCCAACCACTTCCCCCCTCCCACAACAGTACATTTAATAAGTTCCATGAACACGTAGGCTACTTTAAATGTAGTACTTGCCTTATATTACATATACTAAAGTGATTTACTACCTTTTTATATGCGCTTAAACAGTCAAATGTCATTTAATTTTCAAATACGATTAGTGTACTGACTGTAAGTGTTCGTTCGGGCATCAGTTGACTTTGGTACAGTTGCATGTTTGGTTAATGCCTCCTTGTATTGCAAACTATCAATGCTAAACGGCATTTACGAGATTTATAATAGAAGACTCTATTATACTTTGTAGATATGATGAGTCAAATAATTACAATGAAACAGTTATTTTAATGTTTATCACAAACAACCCACGGAATAAAACATATTCACTCCGACCAATCACGGAACATTAGTGCGCAATTGCCACATCCACGATTCTCGACTCTCTGCTGGAAATAAATCAAGTTATAGGCCTATGCTAAAAGTATTTACCGATTGTTTTTTCACATCAGAATTGCATGTCATAATCCTTATGATAATTAAATTGACGGTGAATGTTATTCCGATGAAATGAAAGTTGTATAGCCTAGCCTATATATTTGCAAAATGGTGCGCTGGCTTGGAGCAAGCCTGTGTTGTTTTTCCCGTCTTGTGATGATCTCGCGACGGCTCGGTTGAGACGGTGGTCTTGCGACGGGACCGGAAAATCACGTCTTTAACCCGGGAGCTGCGGGTAGACTCTTAAGAGTTCCCCCGGCGCACTGCGGGTAGACTCTTAAGAGCAGAGACTTTGAACACGTACCAAAACCGCGCGTTTATAGCCAGGCGGCTGAAAATTGGTGTGGGTATTGTACTACATGTCAACTCTCGATACCACCACGCCAAACGCTCGCCCCGCACTCGTGCAAGCACCACCGCGCCAGTAACCACGCACTAGTCATGGAGCCTACACGTCCCTCACGCTCGCTCCCTGATGACACAACCAGCCCTCCTTCTGGTGGTGTTAGCCGCCGTGGAAGGCAGAGGGTGGCTGCCAAAGACCCTAGCTACCAGTACGACACGCCCTACAGCTCAGAGGACGAATCACCAGCACCAAAAGCACGTAAAACACGTGCAAGCAGGGCAATGGCACAGAGGTCATTGGTCTTTCGGGACACTGCCACCACGACCCAGGCCACTGCAACAACCACTACCACCACCACTGCCACCACTGCCACCCCTGCCACCCCTGCCACCGGTACCAGCGACGCAGGAGGCCGCCCTAGGGCTGCATTACCTGCGGGGGCAGGAAAAATTAAAGGCACGGGCGTAGGGAAGAGAACCCGTACGCCAGCCACAGTGCCCCTACCACCACCACCACCACCACCAGCCGCCCCTGGCCCAGCTGCCCCTGCCGCCCCTGCCGCCCCTGCCGCCCCTGCCGCCCCTGCTGCCCCTGCCGCCCCTGCCGCCCCTGCCCAAGGAACAGGGAAGGGGAAGGGGAAAGGGAGAGGGAAAGTGACTGGGAAAGCGACTGCTGGCCCTGGTGTCCCTGCCGGCCCTGCTGCCCCTGCCGCCCCTGCTGCCCCTGCCGCCCCTGCCGCCCCTGCCGCCCCTGCCCAAGGAACAGGGAAGGGGAAGGGGAAAGGGAGAGGGAAAGCGACTGGGAAAGCGACTGCTGGCCCTGGTGTCCCTGCCGGCCCTGCTGCCCCTGCCGCCCCTGCCGCCCCTGCTGCCCCTGCCGCCCCTGCCGCCCCTGCCCAAGGAACAGAGAGAAGGGCGACAGGCACCACCATCATCTTGCCATCAAGGCCACGCACCACTGCTGCCCCTGCCGCCGCCGCCCCTGCCCTGCCGCCGCCCCTGCCACCACCTCTGCTGTCCCTGTCCATAAGACTCCCGCACGTGCCAAAGTGACCCGGAAAAATCTTACACCATCTAAGTATGCCGCCCTGCTGTTTGATGGTGATTCGCAGGACATTGGCAGCCCGGGTTTCGACGACGAAGCCCTAGCACGGGACCAAGGGTGGGGGGATTTGGGAGTGGACAGTGGGAGTGAGTCCGACGTCGGTGACGAAAACGAGGAAGGGCATCGTCTGTCGAGTGAAGAGGAGGGTAATGATGATGAAGTGCTGTATCGCGACCATGGAAGCGATATTTCAGACGCAGAAGAAGACGCAGACGACATTCCGATCCCTGGCATGCCTTCGTTCGATTGGTCTGACGGGGTCAATTTTGTACCTGACGTGCCCCAGTTCAATCCTGGGACGTCAGGAACAACTGACAACTGGCCCTGTGATGATCAAGCGAACGAAAGCGACTTCTTCCTCGCTTTTTTCGACATGGAGGTAATGACGTACATCGTTGCCCAAACAAACGCCTACTACAGGTGGGTGTTTGGCAGATTGGACGTCCTTTCTCCAAAAGCGAGAATACGAGGCTGGGTGGATACGACTGTGGCAGAATTTCTGACGTTCTTTGCCTTGTTGTTCCTCATGCCTCTGATCAAGAAGCATGTGTTGCAACACTACTGGAAGCACGACCCTCTCATCGCCACCCCAACTTTCAATAAGTTCATGACTCGTGACAGATTTTTGTTGCTGCTAAGATTTATGCACTTTGCAGACAACGAAAATCCTAACAGGATTGACAGGATATGGAAAGTTCGGGAGGTGTTCACCATGTTGTTGGAGAGGTATAGGAAATACTTTTACCCCTTCCTCAATTTGGTGATTGATGAGTCGCTCGTGCTCTTCAAAGGACGTCTTGTTTTCAAGCAGTATATCCCCTTGAAGAGGCATAGGTTCGGAATCAAGCTCTTCGTGTTGTGCGACTGTGAAACTGGAATAGTGCTTGACATGATCGTGTATACAGGCACTGACATTGACATACCGAAAGCCGCTGCCAATGACCCCATGGGCATGTCAGGTGCCATCGTCAGGAAAATGTTGGCACCTTACCTGGGCAAAGGCCACATCATCTACACTGACAACTGGTATACTTCTCCTGCTCTCTGCCAGTTTCTTTATGACAACCAAACGGGGTCATGTGGGACTGTCAGAAAGACAAGAAAGTTTATGCCAAAGTTCACAGGTGATGTCATTCCTCTCACAGATGCCTCCTCCAGTGACACACCTTCAGAAGACGACCTGGCCAAGGAACACCGCGAGAGGCATGTGCGAAGAAGGCGACGAAAGGGGCAGAAATACAAGCAGCTCGAGAAGTGTGGGAAACTGATAGCCCTGAAGTGGAAGGATAAGCGAGACGTCCACCTGCTTTCCACCGTCCACACAGGTGCCCAGGTGGATTCTGGCAAAATCCACTACCGAACCAGGAAGACAATCTACAAGCCCGACATGGTAGTGGACTACACCAAAAACATGCGCCTGTTGGACAAGTCTGACTGTCAGCTGTCAGGTGTTGAGTGTCTGAGGAAGACTGTGAAGTGGTATCACAAGCTCTTCCTCCACCTAGTTGACATAACGATGCTGAACGCCTACAACTTGTGGTTGGTGAAGAAGGATATGGCCCCAAACCAGAAGCTGAAATTCCGGGAGTTCGTGTACAACGTCTCCTACCAACTCCTGGAGAAGTATGCCACCACCACTCACAGACGTACGGCATGGCGTGGGGATCACGTTCCTGACCGCATCCAGCTGGGTGTCGAAAGACACTACACAACCAACACCGAGCTGATTGGCACTCGTCACAGGCAGGTGCAGTGCACCGTCTGCAGCTCCAGTGTGAGGAAACCCCATGTGACCAAAAGAGTCACCTCAATGTGCGCCGAGTGCAAAGTTGCACTCTGCCTGGGTGACTGCTTCAGGGACTACCACACCTTCAAGAACTACTGAGTGTCGGCCCTGCCCTGCCCTGCCCTGCCCTGGACTCGCCCCGTGCCCTGCCCTGGACTCGCCTCCTGCCCTGCCCTGCCCTGGACTCGCGCCCTACCTTACCTGACCTGACCTAATTGATCACGCTACCTCATAATGTAACATATATTATATAATGTATAAGTTCCAAAGATGTCCCTGTGATATAGCTTTTACATTATATAATTGTATGTTTCATTATTTAGTTTATAAGTTTCAAAGATTTACATGTAATATGCCTTATTTTTTTAGTATATCAATATATATGTTTGTTATTAGCCTAAGTAATGTGTATATAATTATTTTCTTACCTCAAATGAATTGTACAAAAATAAATATGTTTCAATAAATCATGTCAAACCTACTATGATAATAAAATAAAACAATAAAAAAAGAAAAAAAGAAAACAAGGTCATGTCATTGTATTCTTACAATATGATATATTCTATGAATATTTCATATTGTTTGAATACAATGGCATGATCTTGTAAAAAAAAAAAATTTATAAAATTTTTTCTAGACAATATAAAACCTTCCCCATAACCCCCTCCTGGATTCGATCCCACTACCCTACGACACTTTGAGTTTTCCAGTCCGCGACCTTACCAACCATGCCACAGGAGCTCATACCAAATATCACTCAAAACTTCGTGTGTACAATCGAAATGACAATATACAAAAAAAAATGAATTATCCCACCAATTTACGTTTGTAAATTGATGGGATTATCAATTATATCATGCCAAGGTTTATAATAGTTTGTCTCTGTCAAGAATTAGTAATTATATAACTTTATTCTGTCAAAAATTGCCCAAACACTCAGCAAAATTGCCCCTCTCAGTGTGACTCCACTCATTTTCACACGGTCAGGCGGTCGCGAGGTGACCCTTGCCGCTCCTTGATTCTCCAGCTACAGCAGCTCTGTCTGGGAACAAAATTGGTATAAATACAATAATGGATAAAATACTCTTCACAAATACATTTGTATTGTATAATATTGTAAATAAAAATGAATAATAACTGTGTGGGTGTCGAAAATTGCTCAACCAGCTTTCTTATGTCTCGCCTACGCACGTATATTGGATTATACATAGTCATGACTGTCATACAAATAATTGCAGTAGGTCTCGAATATACATTTAGATTGCATATTACTTCGAAATAAATAAGTAAACGTTTCTCTGGTGGCAATCTACCCTTTCGCAGGTGTAAGGAGCCACCCGACTATATTTAGCCCTCTATCACAACAGGCAATCTGCCTGTGTTGACTCAGCACCGTCGCTGGTGGTCTATAAATATAGTACTTTATTTACAGTCAATGGCCTACATGTTTCTGTGGTACTTCACATGTGTCTAAAATGCAATGTCTGCTTGCATAAAAATGCAATTCTGAAGTCCATTTATATGTACGACATACGCATGTCTCAGTTCTCTCTCTCTCTCTCTCTCTCTCTCTCTCTCTCTCTCTCCATTCCTGACTCATGTTATTGTAGACCTGTTGATGGCAACGAACACCAGCCATCTGGTAGACATAAGGGTCAAAATACCAAACATCAATACGCCTGGGGCGCCTCCACAATTATCACTAAGCTGGTTATCTATCTAGAGATCTGCCTGACTTCCATCTCTCCACGACTCACTCACTCACTGCACCCCTGCATGCCTCCCTCCCACCCACCCACCCACCCCCAACCCCCCCTTTCAGGCTTCCGTCTGCTAGAAACACATTCACAATTTGCGTAAATATCGCATCAATTGGGCTATATGCGGTATATTCCTTGTTATATGGGACGCCTACATATGTACACGTCTTTATTATAGCATGAGAGTGCTCTAAATACAAGATTGACGTGATATTTATGGCGTAACACACCCTCTCCCCCTTTCATTCCCACCACAACTCACTCACACCTTGGTTCACGCATAGAAACTCATTGATAATGTGCGTAAATATCGCATGAATTGGTTTATATGCGGTATATATTTTGATATATGGCACGTATACATACGTACAAGTCTGTATTATAGCGTGACAGTGCTCTACGTACAAGATATACGTGATATGTATGGCGTAAACCACACTCTCAGCTCATAAATTGCCGCCAAACCTCCAACACATCTTCATTCCCGCCTAAATATTCTCTTATAATTCCCTTATATATTGCAATTTTTGGTCACTATGAGGCATATTCATTGTTATATGGGTGCCCTACACATGTATACATACTCTAAATAGCCTAAAAGGGCTCGAAAAAGGAGATATACGTGATAATACGCGGTAACCCACCCCCTCCTCCCTCTCCTTCTATCCCCTGCGCGCGTAAATATTCGGCAGGGAAATCTCGCCGCTCGATGACAATCTAGCCGCGCGGTGCCATTCGCTCCACATTTTTCAACTACGGACCGTTCCCCTACCCCCCCCAGACATTTTTTGGGGGGTCAAATATATATGGGCCGATGCACGCAAACATTCCCTACACGATGATGTACTTTTTATCGAAATTGGCAATAGGTCCCAAAATCATCATAGGTGCGCACAGTCTTACCCTGTAGAAAACCCCCTGTGCGCCGCGGAGAGGTTAATATCTCCAAACCCAGAAAACTCCACAAATTATTATCAGACACCACACACAGACAGAGTAGTTCGGATTGCAGGGCGAGTGAGTGGGGGAGGATGAGAAGGGGTAGGTGGTGTGGGGATTGGTATTGGTGATTTTTCCAATAGAGGCACTGATAGAGGATTTTCTACCTATTTTTCTGTATTCTGAATATTATTATGGCATGCGAAAAACTATATAAATACATGCGATATAAGATAAAAAAACAACAACACATCAATGTGTTAGACAAAGACAAGGTATATTCCCTCAAAATCAACAATATTAACTCCCATAAATAAATCTTAGATCCCTACTAAAACTCCCAAGATCACATGGTCAGGGGAAAAAATTGAAGATCTTGTGAAAATAGCCAACCACTCGCATCACTGGGAATGAGGTCTTCACCGTACCCGACATTTTCTGCCATCTTGTTTGTTGTCATAAGTGACGTCAGTATCTCTTAGGTCAACCCAGTCCAACTCAGCCGAACTCGGTACCCAGGGGCCAGGGCTGACTTTACCCAGGTACACCTAGTCCCAGATGACGTCACTGGCTCGCGAAAACCTCCACTGGGACTGGGTCGACCCAGGTACACCTAGGTACAGAGACTCGGGAAAACTGAGCTGACCCAGGTATACCTGGGTGTACCTTGGTCAATTGTCTCACGAAAACGCGCCTTACATCAGTTTTAGCTTTTAGCTTGGGGACCCGCATAGGTCTGCACACGGACAGCGTGATATGCGGGGAGTTAAAGGGCTAATGGGAAGGATGAGGATAAAGATTATTTTGTTAGTGATCCTAGATTTAAAACTATCAAGAGTGGGACTGTTAACTAAATGAGATGGAAGATGATTCCACTCTTGGATGCTGTGGGGAAAAAATGAGTACCCAAATATGTCAGTGCTTGCTTGGTATGTGTGATATTTTCGGTTGTGGCTGCCTCTTGTGGATTGTATGTTTGTAGGGTGTAAATATGTATCTGTCTATGTCTACTAGATTGTTAACTTTGTGATTTTGTATAGCATTTATTGTCTGTGTATTTGTCTTCTTGTTGCAAGTGTGTCTAATTTAATGTCTTGTTTAAGCAAAGTGACCGATGTAGTGTGTCTGTAATCACATCTGATCCATCTTGCCGCCTTATTTTGTATGGCTTCTAATTTATTGATGTTGTTCTGAGTGTGTGGATCCCAGACAGTGTCGCAGTGCTCAATGTGTGGTCGAACTAGTGTTTTAAAAGCTAAACAATTTTTGTCTGTGTTACACCTCCTTAGGTTCCTGCTCAGGAACCCCAGGGCTTTGTTGGGTTTTTCCCTGACGCTACTCACATGTGTGCTCCACATCATGTCTGCTGAGAGGTGGACTCCAAAATACTTATGTGAATGGACTGTATCAAGGTTGGTATTATGGAGTTTATAGGCAAAGGGGACAGGTTTCTTGGAGTGGGTAAAACATATGTGGTGGCATTTGTCTCTGGTCTAAAGGTCATCTGCCACTTGGCTTCCCAGTCTTCAAGGGCTGTCAAGTCGTCATAAGGTCGAAGGCAGTCGTCCCTATCAACTATTTGTCAGTATAATAAGTTATCGTCTGCAAAAAGTCTAGTAGTAGAAGTTAGATATGATGGAATGTCATTGATGTATGAGAGAAAGAATAGGGGACCAAGAGCGGTACCTTGGGGTACCCTCAAAGCTACAGGAATAGAAAATAAGTGGGAGCCATCGAGAACAACACGTTGATGTCGATTGGTTAGGAAAGTCTTAATCCAGTGAATAAGTGGTCCTCGAATTCTATAGTAATCCAGTTTAGCTAACAGTCTACAGTGGGGGACTTTGTCGCAAGGCTTTGGTGAAGTCTAGGACTATGGCGTCAACTTGTTTGATTTTAGGGTTATTTAGGAATTGGGATATGTCATGAGTCGTTACAAGTAATTGCGTCTCGCACGAGCGTTTGGTCCGAAAGCTGTGCTGTGAGTCAGTCAGTATATTTTGGTTGTTAAAATGGTCCATTTTATGTCTATGGAGGATGTGTTCTAAAATTTTGCAAGGACCTTTGGTTAAAGAAATAGGCCTATAGTTAACTGGGAGGGTTCTCTCTCCGGATTTAAAAATGGGGGTCACGTTCGCCAAAACCCAGTCTTGGGGAAGTTCTCCGGTTGTCTCGCGAAAATGCTCCTTAACCCGTATAATCCCAGCGACGGCTGCCAGCCGTCAGTAGATAAATCACTCCCCAGTCCCAGCGACAGCTGCAAGCCGTCAGTAATATATGGTACTTGTAACTGCCAGTATCAGGCAGTGGCTGGTACCATGACTTGTAAACACTATTCTAAGGAATTGGCAACACTTCTTAGGTTGGTTGCATGCTTCCACAGGCTGTCTGGGTCAGTGTTTCATCAATTTTTGAGGTGGGTGGTTGTTATATCTTGCCTCTGAAGACATTTTGGCCACATTGCTTGGTACTGGGGGGCACATTTATGGTAGCACCCTATGTTACAGTAGGGGTTAATGCATTATTAACATTGAAATTAAATAATATAGAATAAATACATATTATAACTGAATGTTTTATCAAGTTCTCGGGCTCAACCAAGTTGCTTGAACTTATATATATACTGTATATATACAGAATACTGCTCATTGCGAGGTTGGCCATTTCAGATCTGTGCTCCATAAATTGTTATTTCCTCTCACATAACATTTGCCCTACTCATAGTGCAGTTGAGTTCAGTTCATGATTAGATTGATATCCAGTATTTGATAAATGGATATTAATTGTGGTCATGTGCTGAACCGGTAACTCTCTCGATGGTGTAATGGTTAGAGCGTGTAAGTTCTGTACGTTGTGCAGTGGGTTCGAATCCCGACAGGATCACATGCTTTCATTAATCTCATCTGAGAGTTATTATTGTTATGAATAATAGTATTAATATATATATTTACATATATATATATATATATATATATATATATATATATATATATTTATATATATATATACATATTTATATTTTTTTTTATATATATAAAGAATTATATACATATATATATATATATATGTATATATATATATATATATATATATATATATATATATATCTATATATATATATATATATATATATATATATATATATATATATATATATATATATATATATACAGTATATAATTATATATATATATATATATATATATATATATATATATATATATATATATATATATATGTATTTCTTTTGTCCATGTGAGTGAGGGAGACTAAAGGCAGAACTGCCTTTAGCAAGTGCCTCATCCAGAGTTAAATGAGTAACGGGGCCAAAATCAAGGGACGTTCGAGCCAAAATGCAGGTCCGGATTTAGGAGTGGGCAAAGTGGGCAGCTGCCCAGGGGCCTCCACAATCAGGGGGCCTCCACAAGCTGGGGCAAACTGCCAAACTGGGGGCGTCCACATATTATTACAAATGTTCTCTTATTGTTTTCTTCC
Source organism: Paralithodes platypus (assembly GCA_032716605.1). Classification (NCBI taxonomy): domain Eukaryota; kingdom Metazoa; phylum Arthropoda; class Malacostraca; order Decapoda; family Lithodidae; genus Paralithodes; species Paralithodes platypus. Next base: position 52,806,529 of record CM064548.1, read on the forward strand.
ATTTCATAAATTTTATTTTAGTAAGCGTTGTTTCCACATAGCGATTTTGATATTTGTTTTTGACTTTATATTGTCTTTGTCCCAGTTTTGGTTTGACTTTGTTTGCAAGTTTTACATTTTAATTTAGTTATTTAGTTGACCGTTTCTATTAATTCCATGATCAATTTATATAACATGGAATATTCACAGGCATTAGGGAAGTGCATCAACGATGAAGTTTAATGGAGGGAGGCAGAAAATTGACAGTGACACTGTGGCTAGCTAGCCAACGGTTTCTGTTGATATGCTGTGTATTTTGCGTTCGTCTCTACTGCTCATTTATCTTATATTCATCTGCCTAGCTAGTGTTGCTTGATCGCCTTGATGCATTAATCGGAATCCAACAGCCGCTGCCTAAGTGCCTAACTAGTGTTATTTGATATATTTTTTAGGTAGGCATTGACTGTAGGCTGTAGCCAGTGGTTTAGGTCAAAGTTGCATATAGCCTAATTCATATATTCAAGAAAAACACTCATAAAAAAAATAATCTAGCAAGTAACTCCAGTCAGTAAGTTTCATATTAACCAAATTTTCGAGGCAGTGAGGGGAAATTTCTGAATTTATGGGGCTTACTCTTATACTTTTCTTCTGATCACTCTTGGAAAGATCATATCACCACTCTTGCTAAAACCGCTTCCCAGAAGCTGGGTGTGCTCAACCATCTCCGGGGATTCTTTACCCCCTGCGCAGCTTCTTGCTCTGTGCAGGGGCACAGTGCGTCTATGTATTGAGTATTGTTCACACGTGTGGGGAGGATCCTCTCACACAACACTTCTAGACAAATTAGAAAAGAAAGCCTTCCGTCTCATTAACTCACGCCCACTCACCAATTCTCTTAGTCTCTCTCTCTTTGCCGCAATGTTGCATCTCTCACTATTCTACCGCTACTACAATAATCAGTGTTCCTCAGAGCTCTCTCAGTGTATACCACCCCCCTTCGTAGAGCACGTTGCATTGGTCTTGCAACACAATCCCACCCCCTATTCTGTGTTCTTCACAGCTTCTACACGCCATTATACAATTATCAGCGATATACTGAAAAATGTAGAATTTGGCCCAGTGTCTGTACCAAAGAGGATTTCTACAACAAGATGGTTCTGTCGAGCAGTTGCAGTGAAAACATATCCAAGGACATGTCCCAATCTGTCAAGCCCTTGATAAAATAGCTAGAAATGAGAATGAGATGAGCAAAACTCGTTATGAAGCCAGGGGTCTTCTTGAAAGGATGGGCAAGCTAGAGACAGCCATTTATGCTGTTTTTTGGCATGATATTCGTAGCAGAGTTGATGCCACGAGCCAGGCATTGCAAGATCCTAAACTTGGTTTGAACACAGCAGTCGCAATGTTGAAGTCCTTGGAATGTTTTGTACGTGAAAAACGAGATTGCTTCCATGTTTATGAGGAGAAGGGGAAGGAATTGTCCGGAACCGAGGATTATTCACAGACACTCAGGCGCCAACGTAATGTACGACTCGATCCATTGGATTATGGACGATCTGAAGAAGCATCCCTCTCACAGTCAGAAGCATTTCGCATTCAGAATTTCCTTCCAGCAATTGAACAGTTCCTGAGTTCACTGGATCAACGATTGAAGGCCTATGAAAAAATCTGTTCACTCTTTGGATTCTTGGATAAACTGGAATAATTGAATTGTGATGAAATTGAAGCAGCTGCAGCAAAATTGGTTGCTGAGTATAATAATGATCTGGATCAAACACTTGAAGTTAAACTAGTGCAGTTTGCAGCCTTCTGTACTCAATACATTTCTCAAAGATGAAGATGTTGAGAAAGGGAGGACCCCTTTTCCTTTACAAGCTGTTGATGTCCAAGAAAGTTGTAGATACATTTCCAAATGTTGAAATAATGCTGAGGATGTACTTGGTGTTCACGGTCACAAATTGTTCTGAGAACGTTCTTTCTGTAAAATGAAATTTATCCAAAACAGACTTCGTACTACAATGTGTCATGACAGGCTTAGCCACCTGGCCTTGATGAGCATCGAATATGACATCCTCAGAGAAACTGACTTCAATGAGATGATCAAAAACTTTGCAATGGCTAGGTCTCGTCAAGTACCACTGCCAGTTTTGTAATTAAAGGTATTGGTCCTGTATAATTGATTTGTTTTATTTGCAGAGAAATGACAATTGTAGATATGTATCATAGATATTCAGACTGGTGTTGAAAATTGTAGCTTTTGCTTACTTTGCTTATAAATATGATAATGATAATCAATCTCTTCTCTATTGTATGCATTGCTAAAGCTAATTAACTTTCTCAAAATTCTCAATTTAGCTATGCTTATTGCTTCAAAATGTTCCTAAACAGCCTCAGCTGCTCAGCCTCGCTTCGCTCGGCACCCCACCCTTTGTAAAATGTTGCAATGAAGGGGGGCCTCCACACAGAGCCTGCCCAGGGCCTCCACAGATCTAAATCCAGCCCTGCCAAAATGCCTGGACACACAGAGTTTGAAGCAATTTAAGTCATAGGAAGGGGAAAAGACTGATTCTGGGAGAGATTTCCAGAGCTCAGCTGTTGAATAGAAGAAAGACTGAGAATAACATTTCACTCTTGGGTTGGAGAGTTGCACAGAGTAGGGATCGGATTGTGTTGCAAGATGGGTACTACATACCCTACGTAAAGGAGAGGGTATTCACTGGGAGAGCTCTGAGGAACACTGATTATTGTAGTAGTGATAGAATAGCAAGAGAGATGCAACATTGCGGCAAAGAGAGAGAGATTGCAGAGAGTTGGTGAGTGGACGGGAGTTAATGATACGAAAGGCTATCCTTTCTACTTTGTCTAGGAGTGCGGTGTGAGAGGATCCTCCCCCCTCATGTGAACAATACTCGATACAAGGACGCACTGTGCCCCTGTACAGAGCAAGAAGCTGTGCAGGGGTAAAGAACCCCCAGAGGCGGTTGAGCACACCCAGCTTCTGGGAGGCTACCTTAGCAAGACTGGTAATATGGTCCTTCCAAGCGAGAGCAGAAGAAAAAGAGACACCGAGGATATTGAGAGAAGATGAAGGATTGCTTTTTGTATTGCTGAAGTATAGGGGATAGTCCTCTGGGAGTTCCCGACAGGTAGTAAGCTGGAAAAATTGGGTTTTGGAAGCATTGAAGGCAACAAGGTTTTCTCTGCCCCAATTGGAAATAGTATTTAGATCAGAAGATAAGTGTTGTATGGCTTCATCACATTTGTTTTTGAGGAATTGCTGGATGGGGCGTTCTGGAAAATTAATTGAGTAATGTAATTCCCCTTTCCCACTGATGCGATTTCATACGATTTTCGTCGCCGAGGACGTAGTTTTGTCAATTCGCAACAAATTTGTGCGACGTCGACGATTTTGACCGTTAAAAACCGTTGACAAGTGTACACTCGGCGACGATGTTGTCGCCGATGGATGCGATGTAATCGGCGACATTATGCGACATCATCGGCAAATTGAGGGATGGTTCACCGATGACCTTGGCGAGAACTGTCACACTTGAATAAAATATTGCGAAATAATGCGAAGGATGAACGAATCCTCGGCGTATGTTCTACGACGTCTTCGGCGAATTAAGTGATACCCAACCCATCTCGTCGAAAATGTACAAATTTATCTTGAAGGGGGGTCTAGAGTTTTTTGTTTTAAGTTTGATGGAGGTCTAGTGAGGAAACTAAGAAATAAAGGAATGAATGACCAAACAAAGGTCCGTTTCCCCTTAAGGGATGGGGTAATATTTGCTCATTTATATATTTGTTTATGATTTATTTAGTTTCATCCCTAGACCTCCATCAAGCATATAAAGCAACCCCCAACACCCTCCTTCAAGATCAATTTGTAAATTTTTCGATAGAAAAATATCCTCAAAAAGTACAGGCTCGCTATCGCTAGCCAGGAAAAACTCGACGCCTAAATGACACGAAAAGTGTTAATATTGACAAAGAAATGGGGTGAAATGTCTTAAAATCGCCAAACTAATAGGCCGAACGTCATAAACTATGAAAACTAATGGGGTTAACCACGAGAAAGAAAGGGGACCAGAAAAACGACCCATCTCCCCTTAATTCGGAGATTGGCAATGTCCTTGCCGTATGTTTACGATACGGCTTAAATTGAGCCCACCTCGCTTTTTTTGTTTTCTCTTTCCTCCCTCTCTCTCCTCGCTTTTATTGTTTTCTCTTTCTCTCCCTCTCTCTTTGCCTTGTATCCGTTCGGCCCCATTCAGCCTACTGTTTTAAGACGTTTACCCCCATCCAGGTTTCGATATTTTCCTGGTGAGCGGTAGCGAGCCAACATATATATATTTTTGTTTTGAGAGCAAGCTAAATTTGTAAAAAAATCGATAGGAAAATATCTCCGGCGAAGCCGGATTTCTCCATACAATGCTGGCTCGCTATCGCTCGCCAGGAAGATATCGATACTTGGATGGGGATAAACTTCTTAAAACAGTTGGCTGAATGATGCCGAATGAATACAAGCCAGAGAAAGACAAAGAAGGAGAGAAAGAGAAAAAAAAACAGGTGAACCCCCTTACGAAAGGTGCGTAGAAAAAGGGTTGACAGGTTCACTATAGGCCCAATCCTTTTTTTTTTACCCACTTGGTGCTCTTTGGCCTCGGCGAGGTGTTTTCCGAGCATTCATCTACGTTGCACAGCCCTTTGCACGCCTCTGCGAAGTATACCCGTGGCAAGTATACTCTCGGCGACGTTTTTTTTTGTGCGACACCCTCGCCGATGTTGCCGAGGATCTCCGAGAGCCTCGCCGATCCCTCGGCAATGTTCAACGATGCTTGCGAGGGTTCGGACCCCTCGCAAGTCCTCGTCCCAAATTGTGAACACTCCGAACATTTGCAATGACCCGCGAGGGCCCTTGCGAGGCCTTGCGAGTCAAACGATTATCATGCGAGGGTTCAAGATTTTGTTTTGACATGTCACGAGTGTGCCCATTTCTTGGTGTCTGCGATGAAAATCGTATGAAATCGCATCAGTGGGAAAGGGGCATAAGGTAGAGTAGTCTGGTATGAATGGATGGGGCTGGAGGTTCTGTTGAGAAGATCATTTATGAAAATTAGAAAGAGAATGGGAGATAGGACAGAGCCCTGAGGATCAGCAGAGTTGATAGGATGAGGAAGTGAGCGATAGGCATCCACAACCGCAGCTATGGAACGGCAGGAAAAAAAATTAGAGACAAAGGCACAGATGAAGGGATAGAAACCGAAGGAGGGTAGTTTAGAAATTAAAGATATGTGCTAGACTCTATCGAAGGCCTTCGATGTGTCTAGCGCAATAGAAAAGGTCTCGCCGAAGTCCCGAAAGTAGGATGACCAAGAGTTAGTAAGATATGAAAGAAGATCACCAGTAGAGCGGCCCTTAAGGAAGCCATACTGGTGATCTGAGAGTATATTATGAGTAGAGAAATGCTTAAGGAACTTGGAAGCAAGAATAGTTTAAAAATCTTTAGAGATACAAGAGATGAGAGCAATTGGCCTATCACCATTACCACCACTGCAATAGTTGAAAGGAGAAATATGGTACTTCAACCTGTGTTTCTCCCAAACCACACTCGAAAGGGGGATAGAGTCTTTTAATCGAAATCCGGCTTCCCTAAGCATGACAAGTTGTTTATTCAAATAATCATTCATATATATATATTTATATATATATATATATATATATATATATATATATAATGTCTACCTGTATTTAGGAAACAAAAGGTAAAACTGCCTGTACCAAGACTCTCCCCCCCCCCCCCCCAATCCCCCAAAGTTGTATGAATAATAGACAGGCAAATTCTAGGTACGTTATATTCAATATATCTGGACAGACGGAGCTTGAAGCAGTATATTTCATAGGATGAGGGAGAGACGGTCTGAGAGTGAAAGTTCCAGAGCTTACTTGTTGAGTAGAAGAATGATTCGGAAAATCAGCTCACTCTTGGGTTAGATATTTGGACAGAATAGGGGTGAGAATGTGTTGATAGGCAAGTGACCCCCACTCTCTGTAAGAGAGGAGGGATGCACTGAGAAACTTTTGAGGAACACTGAATATTGTAATAGTGGTACAAGAGTGAGAGATGCAACATTGCAGCGTGTAGCGAGAGATTCTAGGGAATTAGTTAGAGGAGGTAGGTTGAGATGAAATGCTTTTGACTCTACCCTTTCGAGAAGTGCAGTACGTGTGGAACTTCCTCACACATGCGAGCAATACTCGATACATGGGTGCACTGTTTCCCTGAACAGAGCAAGAAGATGCGCGTTGGTGAAGAACCCACAGAGACAGTTGAACACACATAACTTCTGGGAAGTTGTTTTAGCAAGAGTGGTAATATGATCTTTTTAAGAAAGGTGAGAAGAAAAAGAAACACCAAGAATATTGAAGGCGAAGAGTTGATTTGTGGATTGTTGAAGAGTAAGGGATAGAGGTGTGGAAGATTGTGACGGGAAGATAGATGGAGAAATTGGGTTTAGGAAGCATTGAAAGTAACACTATTTTCTCTGCCCCTATAGGTTGATAGATCAGAATATGCGCGTGATATAGCCTCATCACGTGAATTTTGGAGTAATTGCATTGTGGGTTGTTGTGGAAAACTAGTTGAATAGTGTATGGTTGAGTCATTCGTATATGAACATGTTGAGAAGATAATTAATGAATATTAGAATAAAAACAAAACTGGATACAGTACAGACCCCTGAGGAACACTGAAGGAAGTGAGCGATTGAACGGTCAGACCGGAACTTAGAAATAAAGGCACAGAGGTATAAAAGCTGAAGGAAGGTAGTTTAAATATTACGACATAGTGAGAGATTTATCACCACCTTTGAATATACAAACAGCCAAGTAACCTGGTTGCCATCCCGTTATTAACAGGGTTTTACATAATATTTTGAAATAAAGTCTTCAGGTGGTAACATAACGGCATTTTATTATACTATATATAATATTATACGATTTGACTCAGCTTAGGGAAGACCTCCGAGAATCAAATATCCAATACCCTTTCGATTCGAACTGGCCCTTCCTAAGCTGGATATATTGTCGTTTAGATGCTTATGATCTGGGTGTGGTGTCCCGAGTACGAATCCCGGGAGGACCATATGCTTTCATTAGTTTATTCGAGTGACTAATTGAGGTTTGTAATTGATGATTAATGTTAAGAACGGGGTGTTACTTAATTCTATAGGTTCAGGAACTAATGTCTAGCGAGGCCGGTCCTTAGTGATCTTGGCCCCATTCATTGTTCTTTCCTCTCACTAAAACATTACGCTTTGCATAATGCAGTTGGGTCGAGTACATGATTAGGTTGATATCCAAAATTCGAAAATGGATATTTTAATCGTGATCGTGTATTCAACCTTTAATTGTGTTGGTGGTGTAATGGTTTATATATAATGGTTTATATATAATGGTTTATATATGGGTGTGGTGTCCCAAGTTCGAATCCCGGGAGGACCATATGCTTTTATTAGTTTGTTCAAGTGCATTGGGATTTGTAATTGATGATTAATGTTAAGAACGGGGTGTTACTTAACTTCATTATTATCCAGAAGTTTGTTCATATTATTATTTATGATTATAACATAACATAACATTAATAAATTCCTAGAAACCAGGCAACAAAGGCCATATGGCACTAAAGGAGAAAACAGAAAGAGTTAGAAGGAAAGGAACTCAAATATCGTTAAGGAGGATGAGAGAAGAAAGTTAAGCCATTACACGGTCCACGGAAAAGAAAGGGGACTCGGAGAGGATATCGGTAAGACATGGTCGACGACCAAGGGCAAAGAGGAAGGGAAAACAACGTATTCGGGCCGGAGAAAAGAAAGGACAGTCAAGGAAAATGTGAGAAATAGACATTTAAACATCACACCGGGAGCAAACGGCGGAGGTCAGCGGAACGTTAGGAAGGAGTGGGTGAGCCTGGTATGGCCTATCCAAAGCCGGGCCAACTCAGTCTCCCAACAGTGAACACAGTGAGAGGGGTCAGCCCAGGCAGAAACGGAGGCCTTAACAGTATGGAGCTTATTAGAGGAAAGAGAAGACCACATGGTTTGCCAACGAGACAGAAGGAAGGCAGAGATAGCAGGATAATAATCAGAGGCGGGAATAGAAAGAGAAGGTGACCTGACCGTCGCAGCATCACGAGCGAGAACATCAACCTGCTCATTCCCACAGACACCAACATGGCTAGGCAAAAGTAAAAAGTGGACAACCTTCCGAGTAGAAAGACTGACAAGCGAATCTTGGATGGCAAGAACCAACGGATGAACAGCAGGGAAAGACTGCAGGAGAAGAAGGGCGTTGTATGAATCAGAAAAAAAGAGTAAAGGAGGAAAAAGGAAAGGAGCACAGGAGACGGATGGCAAAGAAGATAGCATAAAGTTCGCCAGTCAGAACACCGGCTATAGAAGGGAGAGAATACTGATAAGAACGAGAAGGAAAACGATGGCAAACCCGACGCCAGAAGACGAACGGCAGCCATCAGTGTAAACTGGAGTAGAAGAAGAATGCTGTGCAAGGTGTTCAAGGTAACGAGATAAAAGAACCAGGGGCGGGGTAGAGGACTTAGAACAAGGAAGAATAGAGGGACACATGGAAATACGAGGAAGGAGCCAAGGGAGACACTTACTGAGTCGTAGCGGAAGAACGCGGAAGGGGGAAAACGAAGAATGAGAAAGTAAGGAATCCATACGAGAAAGGAAAGGGGGCCGAAGGCGAGAATGAGACGGAACAGGAACAGTAGGAGTAAGAGAGGTCCGCAAAGAAAGAAGCTGAAGCGACCGGGCATAGTACCGGAGAGAGAGAAGGGCCCGACGCCGGTACAAAGAAGGGACGCCGGATTCAGCATAGAGGCTTTCAACAGGGGAAGAGCGAAAAGCACTCCAGGCAAGATGCAAACCGAAATGGTGAACAGAGTCAAGTTTATGGAGGACTGTGTCTGAGGCTGAGGAGTAAACCTGACAACCATAATCGAGTTTAGAAAGAACAAGGGCGAAGTGAAGGCGAAGAAGGAGAGCACGGTCCGCACCCCAGGTAAGGTGGGACAGAGTCTGGAGGAGACGAAGACGGTGCAAAGCAGCAACCTTAACTGAAGAAACATGAGCTTCCCAGTTAAGACGAAAATCAAAGACAAGACCCAAGAAGGTAGTAGAAGAGGGCTAAGGTAAAACGGAACCGTAAAGCTCAAGAGAAGGATGTGGGATAACGTGGCGACGAGTGAAAGTTATAGCACAAGATTTAGTCGTGGAAAAACGAAACCTGTGAGCGGTGGCCCATGACGAGGCAGCCACAATCGCAGATTGGATAAGGGAGCGTAACGTAGTAATATCCGAATCAGGAGTATAAATAGAATGTCGTCTCCATATAAGGAGGACCTGACCTAAGCCGGAAGGGAAGAGATAATGCCATTAATTGCTATGAGAAAGAGGATAGTACTTAAGACGGAACCCTGAGGCACACCCTCCAACTGAGAAACTGAGATACGAGAAAACGAGGAATTCACTCGTACACGAAAAGAATGAAAAGAAAGGAAATTATGAATAAAGACGCCCATATTACCACCGATACGAAAAAAACGGAGTTGGCACAAAATGTGATGCTTCCACGTGGAGTCGTACGCCTTCTCGAGATCGAAGAAAACAGCAAGAACAGACTCATGGCGAGCAAAGGCAGACCGGACATAGGTCTCCAAACTAAGCAAATGGTGAATAGTGGACCGAGCACGCCGAAAAACAAATTGGGTCGAAGACAAAAGGTGACGTGACTCAAGAAGCCACATCAGGCGGACATTAACCATCCGTTCAAACAGCTTGCATAAGCAACTTGTCAAAACAATAGGGCGATAGTCCTGGGGCGAAAAACCTGACTTACCAGGCTTAAGGAATGGAATGGTAAGAGCAGAACTCCATGCAGGAGGGAAAACACCAGACGACCAAACTTTATTTAAAATAGCCAACAAAAATATCAAAGCCTCTGAGGAAAGATGCTTCAGCATTAAATAATGGACTCCATCAAGGCCCTCAGAAGTAGCCTTACAGGCACGAAGAGCGTAGAGCAACTCACACGAAGAAAACGGGGCGTTGTAAGACTCTTCTGAAGACAGAGTGAAAATAACCGGAGAAGTCTCAGCAACGGCTTTAAGTGAATGAAATTCAGGAGGGAGATGAAAGCCACTACTGACAGAGCTAAAGTAGAGACCTAAATGACTGGCAACTGCCTCCGAGTCAGCAAAAGACTCACCATCAACATGAAGCACAGGAGAATGGGGAGGTAAACGCTTGCACGAAATCTTGCGAATGCGTTTCCAGATGGACTGAACAGGAGTAAAGCATGTAATGGAGGAAACATAGGACACCCAACTTTGACGTTTAGCAGACCTGCCTGTGCGACGGAGGAAGGCAGACGCCTTACGAAAAAGAATGAAAGAACGATCATGAGCGGGAGTAAAACGCTTACGACGAAAGCTCTTCCAAAAAAGCCCGTTTACTGTGGAGAACCTTAGAGCAGGCCGGGGACCACCATGGAACACATTTTGATGTAAAAGAACGGGAGGTCCGGGGAATAGAGACTAAGGCAGCACTCAAAACAGTGACCAGATAAAAGGCCAGCAAATCATGCACAGATGAAAAATCAGATGGAGGTAAGGAAGGGATAGACAGTGAAGCAAAAGTAGACCAGTCCGCACGCTGGAAGCACCAACGAGGAGGACAAGGGACAGGAGAATAGGAGGTAGGAGAGAGCAGAACAGGGAAATGGTCGCTATAGAGAGAATCCTCCAAAACATACCAATGAAAAAGAAGAGACAGGGAAGGGGAACAAAACAAAAGATCTAGACAAGAAAAGATCTAGACAAGAAAAGGAACGCGTTCTAGCATCAAAATGAGTCAGGGAACCAGTATTAAGAAGAAAGAGGTTATTATTGGTAATAAAAGACTCTAATGCACGACCACGTGAGGTAACGACAGAATCACCCCACAGGGTGTGCCTACAATTATAATCACCAAGTAATAAAAACGGAGGAGGTAGCCGAGCTAAAAACTTGGTAAAAGAACTAAAATCGATGGGAACAGAAGGAGAGAAATAAAAAGAAACAACTGTAATCTAACAACCAAGAAAAACCTTAACAAAGGTGCAAGGGAGAGAAGTGGGGCAGGAAAACTCTTCATAAGGAACAGAGTGGTGAAGGAGGATACAAGTGTCCGAAAGAGAATGCGGAGAACTAAGAAAACAATAGCCAGGAACACGGACTGGAGGAGAAAGAAGACGAGTTTCCTGGAGACATTCAACCTTAGGGGAATGAGCAGAAAGTAAAAAACGCAAATCGTCTCTCTGAAGAGAAAAACTGCGAAGGTTCCATTGCAAAATGGACATACTAAAAAATACAAAAAAGAAAGGACAACGAGAGAAGAAGCAGTAAAAGAGAGAATTACAAAGATATATACAAATATATATCAGAGAGGCGGAACAAAAACACACAGGACGAAAGAGTAACTAGGGAGGGAAAATAAAAACAAAACGAAAACAAAAAAAGAGGAAATTAACGAAAAAATTTAAGAAAACTAAGAAAGGGAAAAAATGTAATACAGCAAGAAAAATACACACACAAGTGGGAAGTTAATATATACATTATATACAACACAGATTTACAAAATACAGTAAACACCGTGGACGGAAAATATATACAAGAGAGGTTAACGATGGGAAATAATGGCAAGAATGGGAAGGGAAGTAGGATGAGCAGGCACTGAAGGGGAAGACTGGACACCGGCAGGCATAGGAAGGTCTAACAGGGAAAGAGAAGGAGAAGGAGGAGGAGGGACGGAAGAGGTAGGAAGGACAGAGGACGGGCGGGAAGAGGAGGAGGTGGGAGGGTCAGGAGGAGGAATAGGGGGAGGGTCAGGAGGAGGGTCAGGAGGGGGGGGTGGAGGAAGAGGATGGGGTAAGGGAAGGCGGGAGAAGGGTAGGGGGGAGAGAAGAGGGGATAGGATGAACTTCGACATGAATGGGTGAAGGCGGTGGGTGAGAAGAACGGAGAAATTCATCGATTTTAGGTAAGGTTTCGTAGGAGAAATCTAGGGACACAGTGACAGGAGGAGAAGGAGACTGGACGAAGGGAGGAGAAAGGGAAAAAGAGGGAGAAGGAGGAGGCTTCCTCTTCTTACCGCAGGGACTCGAGCTCCGTACGCCTCGGAGACCACCCCTACGTTTAGAAGAGGAAGAACGGAGTACAGGAATCCGTTTGGTAGAGGAGATAGGAAGTTTAGAGCGAGGAGGAAATTTGGAGTGACTAGAAGAGGAAGATGACTGAGAGCGTGGGGGAAGCTTGGGATGCTGAGAACGTTGAGGGAGACCAGAAGAGGAGGAACGAGGAAGAGAGCTAGAAGAAGGGGCAGAAGTAGGAGTATAAGAATCGAGAACAGAGAAAGAGTTAGACAAAGGCACAGAAGAGGAAGAGACGGTAGTAAGAACGGAGGAGACAGAAGAGGAAGAGAAAGTAGAAGGAGAAAGTCTGGAAGAAGAACTGGTAGAAGGAATAGAGGGAGACAACAAAACCGGTATGACCGGGGGAGGGGGTAGGAACTGAGGAAACTGAAAAAGAGGGAGGCGTAGTAGAGCAACGGAAAGAAGAGGAGGGAGGAGACAGAGTCTTGGAAAATTATTGAGGGGTAAAGCCCAAGCGACGAGCCTCTTGACGAGCCGCAGTAAACGTAAGGCCTTGTCTCGCTTTGTTGACAGCAATTTCAGACTCCAACAGATAAATGGAGTAATTTCTAGAGTCGGCTGAATGAGATCCACGACAATTAAGGCAGAACTGGGATGTAGACTGGCATTCACCAACGGCATGTCCCGACTGCGCACAGCGTGGGCAACGAGGGCACTCAGCAGACGTACAACAGTACTTCGCCGGGTGGCCGAAACGCCAGCAGCTGCGACACTGGAGGGCACGAGAAGAGACTCAGTCACGGGGAGGCGAGTACCACCGACAATAACGTGGGGAGAAAGAGAAAGTCCATCAAAAGAGATCTTGGCAATGTTTGTGGGATTGCGAGGAAGGATAGTGTAACAGACCACACTAACCACCTTGTGGTCTTTAGCAACAATGATGTTCTTGAATAGGTCGGCGCACTCCGCGAATTGACGACCCCCTAGATGTATGGAAGCGGGGATCAGGACAGTCCCTGTACAGGAGTTGAGTCGGTGGTCTTTATGAGCCGGTATGGAGCTGCCAGAACAATCAACGAATGAAGACATAGCTGTAGCGTGATGTTCGGTTTGGACGGTAACAAGTCGGGAGTCATCATGGCGGGAATGGAAGGTGACGTCCTTTCCCACCTGCTGAAGGAGACGCAGGTGGAAGAGGAGGTCATCACCGGCCAGATTTTTTTTTTTTTTTTTTTTTTTTATCTTAAAGATTTATTAGTTTTGAGAATTAATCCGGGTCTTTGTCTTTTGACGACCCGTTCTCTAAGCTGAATATTGTAGCTAGATGGCAGCCTTGCTCTGGAGCTGGACTAGGTGAGAATTTGAGCTAATCTAGGCTTTCATCTTGGTGGGGGATACTCTTGGACTGTCTTGATGAGGTCTTCTATGTGGTTCTCTGTCATTTCTTGAACAATTCCGGTCGCTGCTCCTTTCGCTTCTTCACTCTGTGGATGTGTCTCTGGAGTATTGGTTCTTCTGCGTAGCTCTTCTGTGGTTGGGCACTGGAGAAGATAGTGGAGGAGTGGCTCAGTTGTGGATACCTGGCAGTGCTCGCATGTCCTCTCGGCTCTTGCCTTGATCTCGGTGAGGCACCGGTAGCCCAGCCGAAGGCAGTGTAAGTTCACCCTGGTATCCCTTCTGACTGTGCGAGGCAATTGGAGGGATATGCCTAGGGTTGCCTGCTGGTATCGCAGCCAGAGGAGCAGAGGCAGGGATGGAGAAAAACTTAGTAAAGGAAGAAGGTGCAAAGAGAGAGGACAAAGGGAGGACAGAGGACGAGAAGAGGACGAAACTGGAAAAGAAGAGGAAAGAGAACGAGGGAGGGAAGGCAGAAAAGGGTCGAGGGTGACAACTCAAAAACGACAACAGGAGAGGAGATTAAAGCTTGGGTAGTGGAGGTTGGAGAAGGACGTGATGAAGACGTAAAGTTGTAGAGAGACTCGGAACAGTGGTGAACGAGAGGGACGAGTGATGATCAAGGGACATTTCAGCGGGCAGGTCGAGAGCACCCAAATCCATCTCTGACTCACCGAGCTCCCGCGGTGAATCGAACCGACAGCCAAACAACGTATCCCCGAGTGGCAGGCTGCATGCCACAAGGGGCTCACTCAGCGGAACCTCCAAAGCAGTAGACATGAACAGGGAGGAACAGCGAAAAAAGCATAAGTTGTCACCATATAAAGAGAAAAAGGGGAGCGCATGGAAGAAGATACTACGGTTACCAGGTGTCCCAGGCAATGAAAGGGAAAAAGACCTCTGCAGGGCCACGAAACCCAGAATGTGGCCAATTGAAATGGGACAGGCCTCGGCTTGTGCTAGGGACCTTGTACAACCTGGCATTTGTCCTGTAGCGTTGTCCCATTAAGAATGGGGCCGGCGTAGTCACCTGTCACACTCACTGGGAAAAGAGAAGGGAGTCAGAAACCCCAAAGGAACCCTATAGTGGTCATCCTCCAGCACCGAGCCTTCAGCCCTCACCGGCAGCACCTGTCACCAGGTGGACTCTGCCAACTTTGCAGTAATTCGAAACACCAAGATGAAACCCCGAGGAAACTAGAACCTCTGAAGCAGTGAAATAAAAATATAGGAAACAAACAGGGAATACAACTAGAAGGAAAGGGAGGGACGGGACCACAAAAGCGCAAGGGTGGGAGACCGACCTCTGTTAGCTGCCCCAGGAGAAAGCGGAAGAAGGAAAAACGAAAACTAGAAAGGAGGAGAAAGAAAAGGACATGACAAAATTAGTTGGAGGTGATAGGGGGAGCGGTCAAGAACCTTGGCCGCTCCACCTACCAGCCCGTAAGCCCCCAAACGCCGGCAACGAGTCATGTGATATGGGGGATTTATGATTATAAATAGTAGCAGTTACAGCCATTTAAACCACATCAACCAATTGGCACGCTAACATTATGTTTGAGTCATATTATAAATAGCTTAAGACGAGACTCGGCTGTTTAGTAAGGTCATCCAAAAGTTTACACTTGTTCACCGACGCCATCTAAGATAAACTGGTTGACACAGTTAGGATTTTAAGCCCTTGAGCATTATGACGCATTTTAACAGTCTTTCTGGCATTCATTAGACGATTTTGTGCAGATTAGGAAGGGAACATGGGAGTATGAGAGCCATAATAAACTGTTAAAAGGCGACATAATTCTCAAGGGGTTAAACGGCATTGATGGGCCTTAATTGGCAGCATTTTGGATGGTTACAATGACTTACATATAGCCATCTGTCTAATAATATCGGACAAAAGATATTCATCAATGTGGTTTCTGTGAACATTCCAATTGCCTCCACCCTGGTAGTGTGAAGTGAGAAGGTAGGAGTGAGCCTTGTTGAGATGAAGGCATCATTACTTCACCACTCGATCAGGTACAGTCAAGAGCCATAACACCGGCACACCTATTGGAATCTGTACCGAACACAAACGAGACAATCTAATGTTGCTATATCCCAGAGGCTTCACAAATTGGCTTTACAGATCCGAAGATTCCAATGGGTGTGCGGGTATTATGGCTTGTGACTGTACTGTACACTCAACGACATAAGTTAGGGCCTATGTTTTTGAAGCTATCCCGAACAGAATTGAATCTTTACATTAATTTGTGTGCCTAATATTTACATTTTGTAGGTTTGTTTTGCAGTTGGAGAGTTAATATTGGGCCCGGATTTATGTCGTTGAGTGTACCAGAAGCCTACACAGGGAGGGGATGTACGCAGCCGGATACCTTACCCTCTACGCATGGGCGAAAAAGTAAGCCTCCCTTGGCCCCACCCCCCGTTCCCCGGGTTTAAATAAACCCTTCAAACCGTTCCTGCCAGCTCGCTCTGTAGTACAGTCACTAGAGCTCCCGCCTGGCATCCATAAATCCAGTGTTCGATCCCACTCGAAGTTTAGTATATTTTTATATTTTTATTTTGTTATTTGTGTTATGTTATATTATATTATATTATATTAGGGTTAGGTTAGGTTAAGTTAGGTTAGGTTAGGTTAAGTTAGGTTAATGTAATCTAATATAATATAATATTTGTACATTTTCGGCAGTGGGCGGGGCCTTGGGCATAGAGCACATAATTATGACCTAGAGACGAAAGAAGACGCCACAAATCTGTAAATAAGGATCCGCACGTTCGAGAGATGGCAACACGCTCTCAAAGGATAATGGGAGGGAAGGGTCCCCACAAAGACATTATATTGACTATCCTTGTCCTTGGTCCTCATTAATTCGTAATAATCCCTACCTTGTACTAATAACGCAATTAATAATCAATTGAACATTATCTAGAGACTCTGCAGACATGACATAGTTATTATGTTCCTTCCAACAACCAACTATACTCCTAAAATCGATTAATGAAATTTACAATTAAATTACAATTTACAGTTAAATAGACATAAGTAGAGGCTACTGTAAAGGCCAGTCATCGTGTAATTGTCGTCATTATGAGGAGGTACACAAGCAAAACTCCTCCAACACCCGCCATTGTTGATGTGAGATTCGGGAGTTGCCAACGTCAATGGTGGGACAAAATATCCCTAGATGTCATAAGTATAAATGTCCAGTTTTAGTGCTACTTCACAAATTAACATTTACATAACATGTAACATACTAATATATATTCAAAATGACAATTTAATTCTTGTTGTGTTGCTTGAAGGTATACAGCTTGCATCATATATGAGTAGCCTATGTTTTATAGTGTATATGTATACTTAATGTTTTCATCTTGCTTATATATATATTTAATTTATAATAAATAATTTACAAGTGTTTTTACCAACATTAATTAACTCTTAAATACTGGTACGTTCCCTCTTTAATCTATTGCTCCCTCGTTTTGCGGATATTCCCTTAACTTTGGAAACACTGCAGCAAGCTAGCTGGCAGGCGCGCGTGGCGCACAGACTATCTATAATAAGGACAAGCCACTGAGGTGCTTTGGTTGTTGTACAGTACAAAAGTGCTGCCACCAAATCCCTAGGACGCGCGGCAAACTAACCGTGTGACGTCACGCTTTTGTGTCTAGGTTATATGTAGTCTATAGCCTGGGGTAAGGTATCCGGCTGCGTACTAACCCTCCCCCCTACACACACCGTCACGGCTGCCAAAACTCACAATAGACACTTTCTTTCTGTTTTTGTTTTCTTTTCTTGTCTATGTGCAGAAGGAGACACAAGGAAACACTGCCTGTAACGAAGGTTGTAAAAAGTGATAGAGAGCCAATATTAAGGTACTGTACACATTCACGGCGGTAAGTTGTAGACCAGGGGTCTGCCAAAGTCCTAGCCACACATTGGCAGTAGGTTCGAACAATTTCTATCTTTGGTGGTTCAGCGGACGCGACTCTAGTGAAGCAAGTGCATTGATAGTTAATAAACTCCGACCACACCCAGTTGCGTAGTATGTTGCCAACAGTGAATTAGCTACTTGCTTTTTCCAACATGCAGTACATACGTATTTTCATTGATTACACAGAATAAAACAAATAAGCTATACTGTTATTCTACAGGCCTCTTTATCATTAGCAAATATCCTTTACAAAATAAATTCCAATCAGGAATGTTTTACATTAAAATGTTTTAATGTAGGTATAAAGTTGCTTTTGATCTACAATTTCCGTTTACCATGTTGATATGTCTATGAGATGCAGTACGTTATTGACATATATAAAATAACCTTTAGGTTATTTTGCTCATATACTCTCCCCCCCCCCCACTCTCTCTCTCTCTCTCTCTCTGTATATTAACTTTTAATTAAGATAATGTTATAGCACTGACGTATGCTAAACGAGGTCAGAAAACGTGTAATGTGGGGTAGTTTACATAAAAGGAAACACTATTGTGTTTCGCCATTCACCTTTATTCGTATTTATGATAAATTATTCGTAGGCAAGTACTTTAACCCTTTCAGTACAGGAGACGTCTTTTATATTTTATTGTAGCTATATTTAGACGATTTTATGCAGCTTTGGAAGCTATAAAGTTTAATTTAGATCATGTGTAGCATTTTAATTGATAGACGTCGTTCCTAAGCTGAATAATATCGTCTAATGGTAACTAAAATACAATAAAAATTACGTTATTCACACTAAAAGGGTTAAAACCTAACTACAGTAGGCATTATGCAAGGGACGTGGGTATTGAACATAACTCTCGTCTTCACCTTGATGCCTATGCAGTTAGTGCCTGAATATACCACAGTCGATACTCAACTGAAACTGCCTCTGCAATAATAGCATTGAATGTATAATTTGGCATACAGAAGATATACAACGTCAAATTGGCACTTTCTCCGGGACTTCATAATACATATATTTAGCTCTTACACACCCTTACTAAAAATATATAATTAAGCGAGTGTGTGTGTCTAGACCGTTGATCTACTTGATGTGTTGTGCCAACTGACTGGCGACCCAGTAGTGGTCGGGGCCTGGCAGTATAAACTGACTGGCGACCCAGTAGTGGTCGGGGCCTGGCAGTATAAACTGACTGGCGACCCAGTAGTGGTCGGGGCCTGGCAGTATAAACTGACTGGCGACCCAGTAGTGGGCGGGGCCTGGCAGTATAAACTGACTGGCGACCCAGTAGTGGTCGGGGCCTGGCAGTATAAACTGACTGGCGACCCAGTAGTGGTCGGGGCCTGGCAGTATAAACTACCCAGTTTCACTGAGTGTAGACTTTGTTCGGATGTTATAAATGTTGCTAGATGTCTAGAAAGGGGTGCATCCCTTGAACAACAATTTACAGCCGTGACTGTACGTTGGAGGTAATTTAAGTGTGTTAAAAAGAAGTGTGGTTTGCTTGTTAAGTGTAGTGAAATGAATAGGTGTTCGCGAAAGTTAGCTGGATTAATCTCTGTGTGGGTGATACAGAAATAGAAACAGTGGGGGAAGCCAGGCAATTGAAACACTTATTATGTTCCTTCCAACAACCAACCATACTCCTAAAATCGATTAATGAAATTTACAAACACATGTGGCAGTCCGTGGACTCGAACCCAGGATGCTCACACCGAAAATCAACACATTATACATCGCACCACGAAGACAGTTAATATTAGATACAATCCACAGGTACGACATGTATGGAATATTACTGGAGCCAAAATCACGACGTCGGCTGTTAAATTGCGACGGCTGAAGAGGAAGTGAAAATCACAAGTTGTTTTAACCCCTTCATTACCGGTACCGTCCTTTTAACTTTATTCTGGCAACTATTAGACGATTGTATTCAGTTTAAAAAGGGCCTCCAGCAACTAACAGTCATCCAACTATCTCACTTAACCCTTTTTACTAACACAGATCCTTCTTAAACTGCACAAACACTTCTAAATTTAGCTAGAATATTATAAAGAAACGTCGCCGGTACAGAAGGAGTTAATATTGAGGTCCAGATACATTATAAAGAAACGTCGCCGGTACAGAAGGAGTTAATATTGAGGTCCAGATACATTATAAAGAAACGTCGCCGGTACAGAAGGAGTTAATATTGAGGTCCAGATACATTATAAAGAAACGTCGCCGGTACAGAAGGAGTTAATATTGAGGTCCAGATACATTATAAAGAAACGTCGCCGGTACAGAAGGAGTTAATATTGAGGTCCAGATACATTATAAAGAAACGTCGCCGGTACAGAAGGAGTTAATATTGAGGTCCAGATACATTATAAAGAAACGTCGCCGGTACAGAAGGAGTTAATATTGAGGTCCAGATACATTATAAAGAAACGTCGCCGGTACAGAAGGAGTTAATATTGAGGTCCAGATACATTAGCTCGGAATCTAACCCAGGCCGTTACATTAACCCTGTCTGGTGCAAGGCCGGTCTTTTTGGAACAGCCTAGTTTAACTATTATTTTGAAGAATATAACACGTTTCACCTCATTAGTTTGGCGATTATATGACACTTTGCCCAATTCAGATGTTGCTGTTGTTGTTGCTGTTCCCCAAGCTGTCCCAAGGTCCTGAGCAAGGCCAGGGCCATAACTGAGCACCCCCACAAAACCCTCCCTGTTTACCACTAATAAAGCCCAGGTGACCGAAGCCACTCCAAGGTGGGTAGCTGAGGAGGGTGCGGAAACGCCCGGGAAAACAAAGCCCCACCCATGGCCCTGTGCCCCTCAGCAATTATTCAGGTGTTAACACATATCCTTCCTAAGCTTCATAAAATCGTCCGAATGTAGCAGAAATCAAATTAAAACAGACGTCGCCGGTACAGAACGGGTTAAAGGGGGTGATCAAATTTCCCCTAGACCCATCTTCGAGATAAATTTGTACAATTTTTGGTAGGAAAATGTCCCTACCGACTCCTTATAGTGTATACAGGCTCACTATCGCCTGTCAGGACAATAATTACACCTAAATAATTACACCTAAATAATTACACCTAAATAATTACACCTAAATAATTACACCTAAATAATTACACCTAAATAATTACACCTAAATAATTACACCTAAATAATTACACCTAAATAATTACACCTAAATAATTACACCTAAATAGCACGAAAGGTTATAACATCTCAAAACTAATGGGGCTAAACATGATGGAAAAGAGAGTTCAGAAAGAAAAAAAAAATCCCAGGTCAGGTCAGGTGAAGGCACCTCGTATCTACTTTATACTTTCCGAAGAGTGTTGAGATGGGAAAAGGGGTGTTGGAGAGAGAGGAAGCTTTTGGCGTGGCTTTGTTGTGTCAGGTCAGGTCAGGTGAAAGTATTGAAGGATAAGCCTCTACAACGGCACCTCGTAGCTACTTTCTACTTTCCTATTTTCTGAAGAGTGTAGAGAGGAAAAGGGGTGTTGGAGAAAGAGGGAGCTGTTGGAGTGGCTTTGGTATATGTTTTATTAGTCTGTAAACGTCGTCGAGGTGTCCCCCGACTGGGTGCGAGCTTGTGAAACACGCTAGGCCGTACCAAGACCAATAGTACCAAGATGTATACAGACCTTGAATAGTACTAACTAGTATTGGTCTTGGGGCATACTACCACACCAACCGCCACATGTCCGCCTTGGCTGGGCTCGAACCCAGGTCAAGCAGATTCACACGTGAGCGTGTTCTCCACTCGACCGCCGCGGCTCTCCTTAAGTGAAACTGTAAAGATTGTGGCATTTTCTAGAGATATGTATTTTGAACCATCTAGCGTCTTCCTAGTGACTTTAGGGAATCTCTAGCGGTTCTTGGTTATTTTGACTTGGTAACACTTGTCCTTGTTAGTGTTGCCAATTTAGCTATTTTCCCGCTACCTCTATCTACCTCTATCTAGAGGTATTTACTTCAATCTAGTGGCAACTGTTTACATCTAGCTATATAATTCCTATCTATATTCTAGAGATTTCACACATTTTTGAGCGATATTCTAAAGATTGTGGCATTATTTCGGTGATTTCATCATTTATTTACTATCTATCTGCCTTCTAGCGAGTTTTGAGAACGGATCTAGCGATATATTGTGTGTTGATTTGGTAACCCTGGGCCTCCTGGTTAGTGCAGCTGCGCAGCAACGGGTAGTGTCGACTTGGCCACAGTGCGAGGAGGGTGATTAGTGTTTATAGTCCGTGTTAAAGGGGTGAGGGTCGTTTTTCTAGACCCCCTTCTCCCTCATGTTTAGCCCCATTAGTTTTCAGACTTTAAAATGTTTGCTCCATTAGTTTGTCGATTTTAAGACCTTTATCCCCATTTAGTTGTCAATATTAAGACTTTCCGTGCTATTTAGGTGTATATTATATTCCTGGCGAACGATAGTGTGCCTGTAATTTTGGAAGAACTGGCCTTCGGGCCGGGACATTTAATTTTTTTTTTTACAAATCAATCTAGGAGGGGGATCTAATGGATGTATTTTTTAAGTTTGATAGAGGTCTAGGGAGGAAAGAAAATATATATATAGCCTATACTGTATAATATATATACTGTATATACAGTATAATTATATATACTGTATATATATATATATATATATATATATGTATATATATATATATATGTATTTATATAATATACTGTATATATATATATATATATATATATATATATAGATATATATATATATATATATATATATATATACAGTATATATGTATGTACAGTATATATAAATAAATAATCGACCAAAATACAAACCTTTCCCCCTTAACCCTATCTGTACCGGCGACAACCTTTGTATTTTATTCTGGACACTACTAATCGATTTCATTCAGTTTAGGAAAGATCTCGGACAATTATAAACCTTCGAACTATCTCATTCAATCCTTATAACTACCACAGATTCTTCCTAAGCTGCATACAATCGTTTAATTATGGTTAGAATAGAATATACCAGACGTCACTGGTACAGAAAGGGCTAACCCCAGCTGTACAGTGGACGTCTGTTATATTTTATTCATGCTATATTCAGACGATTTTGTGCAGATTAAGAAGGATCTGTGGTAGTATAAAGGATTGAGATAGTTCGAAGGCTGTTAATTGCTGGAGGCACTTCTTAAACTGACTACAATCGTCTATTAGTAGCCAGTATACAATGACAAGGACGGAACTGGTGCTGAACGGCTTATAAGGGGACGTTATTTTAATTTAAATATATATATTTTTTTGTTTACCGGTATAGGCCTATATATTTGTTTTAGTTTGCTGCCTCTATAAAACAAAAAGCACCCCAAGGACCCCCCTTCGACATAAAGCACCCCAAGGACCCCCCTTCGACATAAAGCACCCCAAGGACCCCCCTGCGACACAAAGCACCCCAAGGACCCCCCTGCGACATAAAGCACCCCAAGGACCCCCCTTCGACATAAAGCACCCCAAGGACCCCCCTGCGACATAAAGCACCCCAAGGACCCCCCTTCGACATAAAGCACCCAAGGACCCCCTGCGACATAAAGCACCCCAAGGACCCCCCTTCGACATAAAGCACCCCAAGGACCCCCTTCGACATAAAGCACCCCAAGGACCCCCCTGCGACATAAAGCACCCCAAGGAACCCCCCTCGCCATAAAGCACCCCAAGGACCCCCCTTCGACAGAAAGCACCCCAAGGACCCCCCCTCGACATAAAGCACCCCAAGGACCCCCCTGCGACATAAAGCACCCCAAGGACCCCCCTGCGACATAAAGCACCCCAAGGACCCCCCTTCGACATAAAGCACCCCAAGGACCCCCCTGCGACATAAAGCACCCCAAGGACCCCCCTTCGACATAAATTTTGACATTCTTTGGTAGAAATGTGTATGGTTTCTCCATACAGGCTTGCTATCGCTCGCCAGGAAAAATATCAAACCTGAATAGGGCGAAAGATTATACTGCAGATTCGGCAAAATAATGGGGCAAACGTCATAATATTTTGAAACTAATGGAGCTAAACATGAGGGAGAAGTGGGTCCATAAAAAAACAACTAGTCGCCCTTAATCAGTTGCCGGTGCGTTGCCACGTCCCCATCTTCATTATACTGTGATATTACCAAAATGTTATATTTTATCACCAACCAATTTCACTTCTAAACTCAATTAGTGAAATCAACAAATACATGTGGCACTCCAAGGACTGGAACCTAGGATACTCACACCGACATGCATTACGCTATCATTATAATACATGTGGCACTCCAAGGATTGGAACCTAGGATACTCACACCGACATGCATTACGCTATCATTATAATACATGTGGCACTCCAAGGACTGGAACCTAGGATACTCACACCGACATGCATTACGCTATCATTATAATACATGTGGCACTCCAAGGACTGGAACCTAGGATACTCACACCGACATGCATTACGCTATCATTATAATACATGTGGCACTCCAAGGACTGGAACCTAGGATACTCACACCGACATGCATTACGCTATCATTATAATACATGTGGCACTCCAAGGACTGGAACCTAGGATACTCACACCGACATGCATTACGCTATCATTATAATACATGTGGCACTCCAAGGACTGGAACCTAGGATACTCACACCGACATGCATTACGCTATCATTATAATACATGTGGCACTCCAAGGACTGGAACCTAGGATACTCACACCGACATGCATTACGCTATCATTATAATACATGTGGCACTCCAAGGACTGGAACCTAGGATACTCACAACCGACATGCATTACGCTATCATTATAATACATGTGGCACTCCAAGGACTGGAACCTAGGATACTCACACCGACATGCATTACGCTATCATTATAATACATGTGGCACTCCAAGGACTGGAACCTAGGATACTCACACCGACATGCATTACGCTATCATTATAATACATGTGGCACTCCAAGGACTGGAACCTAGGATACTCACACCGACATGCATTACGCTATCATTATAATACATGTGGCACTCCAAGGACTGGAACCTAGGATACTCACACCGACATGCATTACGCTATCATTATAATACATGTGGCACTCCGAGGACTGGAACCTAGGATACTCACACCGACATGCATTACGCTATCATTATAATACATGTGGCACTCCAAGGACTGGAACCTAGGATACTCACACCGACATGCATTACGCTATCATTATAATACATGTGGCACTCCAAGGACTGGAACCTAGGATACTCACACCGACATGCATTACGCTATCATTAATACATGTGGCACTCCAAGGACTGGAACCTAGGATACTCACACCGACATGCATTACGCTATCATTATAATACATGTGGCACTCCGAGGACTGGAACCTAGGATACTCACACCGACATGCATTACGCTATCATTATAATACATGTGGCACTCCAAGGACTGGAACCTAGGATACTCACACCGACATGCATTACGCTATCATTATAATACATGTGGCACTCCAAGGACTGGAACCTAGGATACTCACACCGACATGCATTACGCTATCATTATAATACATGTGGCACTCCAAGGACTGGAACCTAGGATACTCACACCGACATGCATTACGCTATAATTATATGTTGATAATTACCATAACCTGCCATTAAGGGGGGATGGCCGGATTTATTGGAGGAATATATTATAATCATGAAAAGATAGATCTTATTTGTTCATGATTTATTAGTTTCCCCTCTAGACCTCCATCAAGCTTAACAAAATCATCCGCAAGACCCTTCTAGATACATTTGTACTTTTTTGTTTCAGGAAACAAATTGTGAGTTTGTGGATCCCAGACGGTGTCGCAGTATTCTGTATACAATCGTCTAATGATAGGTAGAATAAACTGTCAAATTGCGTCATGATCTTCAAAGCGTTAATAATTATATATAACATATGTAATATTGTATAAATATTCTTAAAACAAGCTGGGGTAAAAATCTTGATTACTTTAGCCAGTGTCAGAGGTAGTTTTATGTTTAGTTTACCTTTAAAAAATTATGTTTCTGTATATTATCTAGAAGAATATTGTGGTAAAAATCTATTAATCAGTAATATCCGGTCCCATTTCCCCGAGAACATTAACAAATAACCACAAGTGGGGAGGGCTTTGAAGCTCAGGGAAAATGAGGGGTTAAGAGTCTTAAGACGTTTAACGAGTAAATATGGGTAAACAAACATTGTCCACACTTTTAATGTTACATAAATACTGAAACTAGAGCCTCGATTTGACTTGCGATGTGTAATAAAGACATAAATTACGATAAATGCAGGTAGATCCACATTCAAACTTTACCTGTTCCTCAGCGTAAACACACGACTGAAGGCGGACCGCTAGATATACCTAAAACTATCCAAACATAACTTAGCCCAATTGATTTACCCAAAAGTAAGAAAATTGCACGAAATCGAGGCAACATTTGGCTCGGGTTTTCGTATGTTTCAAGGGGGCCTAATTAGGGAACCGGATGGATACACGAAGGGTTGAGGGAGTTTATGAAGAACCTATGTTATTCAGAGGGTTTATTGGGAACGTATTTACCCCTTTAAATCCCAGAGGTTAAATTTAAGCTAAAGGTAATCGCTTAATGGTAACCAGAATAGGATGAAATTTACGTTACCGAGCTGAGAGGGTTAACAAATATTTCCCCACAAAATCCCCGTGTTAACTAATTAACCATCACAGAGACATCTCTATTTACTCTCAGCTAAACATAAACGGTCTAGAAGTAAAATTGTTCGCTGGCAGATTTAACCCCTTGAGGAGTATGACACATTATGACAGTGTATTCTGGCTATCATTAGGCGATTTTGTTCAGATTAGGAAGGCTATATGGAAGTCAGAGGGTTGATTGAGACCGTCTCTACTCTCTTTGTTCCCATAGATCCTTCCCAAGCTGTATAATATCGTTTAACAATACCCAGAACAAACTGGCAATAGGCGTCCTAACCATCAAGGAGTTAAAAGTACACGTGAGTCAAGAGGTGTAAGTTCCTCAAGTGGTAAGGCCATGGGGGCTAAGGGGAGATGGGTCGTATTTCTAGACTCTCTTCTACCTCGTGTTTAGCCCCATTAGTTTTCATATTTTAAGACGTTTGACCTATTAGTTTGTCGATTGTAAGACCTTTCGCCCCATTTCTTAGTCAATATTAAGTCCTTTCGTGCTATTTAGGAGTCGATTTTTTTTCCTAGCGAATGATAGTGAGCCTGTGATTTTGGAAGAACTGGCCTTCGGCCGGGACATTTTTCTACCGAAAAATTTACAAATTAATCTACAAGGAGGATCAAATGGATGTTTTTTTAAAGTTTGATGAAGGTCTAGGGAGGAAACTAAAAAAATATTAAATACCAGTATATGAAATCATTGACCAAAAATAAACCCTTTCCCCTTAATGTACGATTAACATTGACCACCTGTGAGTTTCAGGCTGTGAGGAAGTTGGGGTACATATTTACCAGACGATCATTAATTTCTTCTCAATATTTGAAGGCTATTATGGAATACAGATGTTTCAAAGATCATAATAAAGTTTGTTTCAACCATCGGAAATTCATTATATGGGCACTATATAAAACACTGTAAAAAAAAAAAATCTATAATTCTCCTTATCGAAGGCAGTAACACTCTAATTAGGCCCCCTAATGATAAAATAGATGCTGATTTCAATGTCTTGGGGGGGGTTGAGGGGGGCTTATTTATGCTTCCTGTATCACAAGGCATGACATTTTTTTTTTTTTTTTTTTTTTTTTTTTTTTTTTTTTTTTTTTACTCTGAAAACGAAAATGTATATAGGAGTGTTTTCAGATCGTTGGATAATAAGGAAAACGTATTTTCCGAGGATTGTAAGTAATTTATACCACGGTCTATTGATGAAAACTATCTAAAATCGAGAAAAAATCCCAGGAAAAATGTTGTGGTCGTCTCGTAAATATTTTCCGAAGTTGGTGCCGTTAGTTAACATCGATAGTAAGCAGAAATATAAGCATTGTGTGAAGTTGGTGCCGTTAGTTAACATCGATAGTAAGCAGAAATATAAGCATTGTGTGAAGTTGGTGCCGTTAGTTAACATCGATAGTAAGCAGAAATATAAGCATTGTGTGAAGTTGGTGCCGTTAGTTAACATCGATAGTAAGCAGAAATATAAGCATTGTGTGAAGTTGGTGCCGTTAGTTAACATCGATAGTAAGCAGAAATATAAGCATTGTGTGAAGTTGGTGCCGTTAGTTAACATCGATAGTAAGCAGAAATATAAGCATTGTGTGAATTTACGATGGATACAAAAGTTGCTGAATTTCGTGTAAAGTGTTTCAATACAGTAAATGTTCTACAAACATATTATATTTTAGCTGGACATTCTGCTAAGTATTAATGTCTATAGCTCCATCTACTATACCCTGTTCCAAATAGGTAGTCCAGGAATCGTGAACCCAAACCTCTGTAACTCAAATTGGGCGAGATCAAATGATAATGTCCACACCTATTCCCTGGCTGACCTTTCCCAAATGGTAGAAATATTAGCTCACTTACTCTAGTCGTTTGTGAGTTATAGAGGTTTATGTTCAAGACCTTTGGCCTACTTAATTGGAATAGGGTATAATATCCTGGGACTTTGATCAACAACAGAGGACGATTATTTTGTTGTTCATTAATTCTATTGCCAAATTATTATACTAAGCTTCCGAATGACCTCTAGACATCGTAGGATTAAAATCTGCCTTAACCCTTGCTGTACCGGTGACATCCTTTGTATTATATTCTGGTAACTATAAGACGATTATAATCTGCTTAGGAAGGATGTCAACCAAATAAAAGGCTAGAAAATATATCAATTATTTGTTTAGCTACCGTACGATTTATCTTTCCTAATCTTCATAAAATCGCCTAAGTGTAGCTAAGATAAAGTTGAAAAGACGTCGTTGGTACAGAAGGGGTTAACTAAACCTCTAACTCTTATAGGTAATTCTCAATTAAGTTGAATGAAGTGGTCTGGAGCTAGGTTGGATAAATCAAAATTTGGTGTAATCTGATTCAAATGGTCAAAATTAGTTAAAATAGGACTTCAGAGGCTATCAACCCTATTGGATTATTAAGCCAGCACACTGTAAGTCAAGAATAACGTCAGGACTGGAGCCTCTCTGCGTCAACTCCAATCCGTTGAACAGGTCAAAGAAGAGTTAAACAAATCCATGATCTGAGCGAAATTAATCTATTATTACTATTCTTAATACAGTAATATCTCTGTTGAATAACTCCGACCCTAACCTAATCTTAACCCCTTTTGTAACGGCGACGTCTTTTTCATTATATTCTGGTAACTGTTAGACAATTTTATTCGGTTTAAAAGGGACCTCCAATGATTAACAGACTTCAAACTATCTCACTTAACCCCTTTTTCTACCACAGATCCTTCTTAAGCTGCACAAAATCGTCTAAATATAGCTAGACTAAAACTAAAATGACGTCGCCGGTACAGAAGGGGGTGAAGATTAAACTATTGTCTCAGTATCAGTATATTTAGGACAGATTAGGGTAAGGGTTGTGTTATACCCTGTTCCAAATAAGCTGGCAAACACACTTGAACATTAACCTCTATAACTCACAAGAGACTAATCGAGCTAATCTTTCTACCATTTGGGAAGTGTCGGCCAGGGAATAGACGTGGAAATGTACATCCCATTTGCTCTAGCCCTTTTGTTGAGTTACTGAGGTTAGGGTTGGATATTTGTGGCCTAGCTATTTGTAACCGGGTATAGCGGGCGTAGCTGTGTTGGGATGAGGCTCGCGGTTAAGGGGAAGTACCAGGTAGTGGTTTTTATGCTCAACCACTCTTTCATGTTTAAGGGGAAGTAGTGGTTTTTATGCTCAACCACTCTTTCATGTTTAAGGGGAAGTATTGGTTTTTATGCTCAACCACTCTTTCATGTTTACCCACATTCATTTTCAAACGTTAATACTTTCGTCCATTTCTTTGTCAATATTAAGACTTTTCGTGCCTTTTAGGTGTCGATTTGTTTCCTGGCGAGCGATAGCGAACCTGTATTTTAGGAAGAACAGGCCTTCAGCCGGGACCAAAATGTTTACACATTTATCACAAAGGGGGACTTTGGGATGGTGTTTCTTTAAACTTGATAGAGGTCTAGGGAGCAAACTAAAACACATATATATACCGGTAATATTATAAAACAAACAAACAAAATAACGTCCCCTTAACTTCGCGTATATTTATCTCCCGGCCAGCTGTTAACCCTTTCAGTACCGGTGCCGTCATTTTTACTTTGTTTATGGCTACTATTAGACGATTTTATTCAGTTTAAAAAGGGCCTCCAGCAATAAACAGGCTTCGAACTATTTCACTTAACCGTTTTTACTACTACCACAGGTCCTTGTTAAACTGCCCACCATCATCTTAATATAGCTAGAATAAAATACATAAGACTTCGCTGGTACAGTCGGCTTAATTAGTGTTTCGGCACTAAGTATGTTTTGATCAATAATTGGCATCAGCACTATCTAAAACTTGATTTGTTCGTTTCGAGTGAGATATACAAACATGTTCATATACTCATCCATCCTATTGAACATCTGACAGACATTAATACAGCACAGAGCGAGCTAAACGTAATGGCAGCTGAGACATGACTTATTAGCCCTACCGTACAGTAAGGGTTATATGTCCCTGGCCACATAGTATTATTAATGGCAGCTGAGACATGACTTATTAGCCCTACCGTACAGTAAGGGTTATATGTCCCTGGCCACATAGTATTATTAATGGCAGCTGAGACATGACTTATTAGCCCTACCGTACAGTAAGGGTTATATGTCCCTGGCCACATAGTATTATTAATGGCAGCTGAGACATGACTTATTAGCCCTACCGTACAGTAAGGGTTATATGTCCCTGGCCACATAGTATTATTAGCCCTACCGTACAGTAAGGGTTATATGTCCCTGGCCACATAGTATTATTAATGGCAGCTGAGACATGACTTATTAGCCCTACCGTACAGTAAGGGTTATATGTCCCTGGCCACATAGTATTATTTGATGAGGACAATACGTAAAGGGGGGGGGGGGGGGGGAGGGATTGCTGAAGGGGAAGTTTGTTTATTTCTTGGCCCAGTTCTCCCTAATGTTTAACCCCATTAGTTACGAGATTTTAAGAGGTTCGCTTCATTCGTTTGGCGATTTTAAGTCCAGTTGTGCCATTTAAGTGTCATATATTTCCTAGCAAGCGACAGCGAGCCTGTAATTTAAGAGGAACTGGTCTTCGGCCAGGACAATTTTCTACTGAAAAATGTACAAATTTATCTAGATATCTTGGGGGTATTTTTTAAAGCTTGATGGAGGTCTTGGGACGGAACTAGAAAAAATAATAATAAATAGATAAATGAATAACACCTGTACACTTCGTCTGTGCAACTAATCCTAGGGGATAATACCAGATAATATTTATAAATCGGGAAGGATATAGTATCCGGGCGTATCGCCAGCTTTGTTTACATTACTAGAACGCTCGCGGTTATGTTGCCGTCTATTTTGGCTGTTTTTGTTTTGTTATCTGCTCCCTGCTGGCAATATGTATGATGATGACAATATGTCATGGGGAGTGAGGGGGCGGGGAAAGCCCCCCCTCAACCTATTATTGTATCCCACGGCAGTCAAAATAGACAGGAGCGTGATCGCGAGCATACGAGTAATGTAAGCAAAGTTGGAGATAGATACGCCCGAATACTACATCCTTACCCATAAATCTTCACAGCACTTCAGAGGACCAACTTTTAGAAGTGCACAACTAATGTCAACAATGAGAGGTAAGTTATTTAACCCTTTCACTAGGAGTGAAGATTTGTTCTTTTTATTTTGGCTATCAATAGACGATTTAATTTTGCTTAGGAATTATTAATGACAGTCAACAAAATAATGGAGATATAATACACCCCTCTGACTAATAGTCGTCCTTTGTAAGCTGCATAAATAATGGAGATATAATACACCCCTCTGACTAATAGTCGTCCTTTGTAAGCTGCATAAATAATGGAGATATAATACACCCCTCTGACTAATAGTCGTCCTTTGTAAGCTGCATAAATAATGGAGATATAATACACCCCTCTGACTAATAGTCGTCCTTTGTAAGCTGCATAAATAATGGAGATATAATACACCCCTCTGACTAATAGTCGTCCTTTGTAAGCTGCATAAATAATGGAGATATAATACACCCCTCTGACTAATAGTCGTCCTTTGTAAGCTGCATAAATAATGGAGATATAATACACCCCTCTGACTAATAGTCGTCCTTTGTAAGCTGCATAAATAATGGAGATATAATACACCCCTCTGACTAATAGTCGTCCTTTGTAAGCTGCATAAAATCAATGTATTTAATAGCCAGAATATAGGGAACAATGCCGTCACCTGTACTGAAGTGGCTAAATAGTGCTATTATACTTGAAATGTGATAAACATTAAATTGGCATATATAACATTTATCATTAATGATCATTTATAATAACATTGCTTACATTTTACTATTTCAATAAGTGTTTTTCATTAATATTATAATGATCATAACAATATTTATAAATGTATTCAAATTTACTTCCACAGCTTTCTCTAATCAAAAATTAGGTAAAGCTCAACCAAGAACTAGGTTGTTAATCATGAAAATATATAGTTACTGTATTGGGTGTGTTAAAATAATAACTGAAGAACCTCAAAATAGTTTTATTTTAGAAATTGAAGAAATGAAGATTCATTAATATTTTAATGAGGTGGTGTAGGTGTTTGTGACATTAATTTTCTTTCCAATACCAGAAGAGAGATGTAGAGATGATTAACCCTTTCAAAGTGGTCACTCTATATCAGTCACCATAGCTCCGTATCTATAGCGCTGAGCGAATTTGAATGAGCTCCAATAAAAAAATTGGGTTGAACTCTCTATAGTAGTCACCATACCCTCCCTACCTCCTCACATTACCAAGGATAATCTATCAATGCTTTGCTGGTTTTGTCGCTGAAAGCAGACCCTACACATCACATTCGGGAACAAAATATACCAATTTCCCGTTCATTTCCACTCGCGATAACTTGATGATATTCACCGTTATTTTATCAATGTTTTGTGTTGAAAAGGCCATATGAGTTGTTGAAGGGAACATGAAAGCATCTGGAAGTATCTGGCAACAAGCGGAGTGGGTTATTGCAACCACCTCAGCTGGTACTACCAAAACATACACAGTTAATCCTCTCAATATGCGAGAATATGGGTGGCAGGTGACCTCGTGGGTTGAGAATGAGCGGATTAGGAATAACACAAGTAATGGAGAAAATTACAGCACATATGGTGGACACCTATTTTTGGCCTATACTGACCCGGCCCAATCCGACCCCGGGATCGTCAGGGTCTTGTTGTTGTTCTTGTTGTTAAGGGCGGCGGGCAAGGAACCTAGTCATGGCAAGTATCGTTAGCAAACATCATAATACACTTATACCTCACCAGTGGTGGCCATCACAAACGAAAATCCACTTCTGTAAATGCAATTCCGCATCCTGTACCCCTTTTCTTCCGCAACCGCATTTCCGCCAATCAATTAAAACTTATGGTTCTGCCAGACCAAAAACGTAAAAACAATCCAGATTTGTGATTTTCACTACATAATGTGCAAAAACGAGGGTAAATTATTTGGTAGTGTAGTAAATGTATCTATGTATATATTATTTATCACATGCTTACCCTTCACAGGTGTCATAGCTAATACTTCAACTTCTCAGTAAGGACTCACTCATTTTATCGTGTTATGTATTATTTGTTGGACCGGGATAAATTAGTACTAATTGTTAATTTAGTCCTTAACCCTCTCACCACGGAAGGGCTCTTGAACGCCCATAAAAAAGCATATAACAGGTACCCGGATGGTATCTTGAACGCCCAGTGGTTGAAAGCCTGTGAGCTTCGTGTGCGAGGCGTCGGTCCGACGCATGTAAACAACAGCCGGCTGGACCGTCGCCCCGCATCTCCGGCCACAAGAAGGAGAGCGTCGCTTGTTCGTGTGTGCCTGTATGTTGTTGTTAAGTATCGAAAAGTGGTGTAAAGTGGCTGTTTTGGCCATAAAGTTATCTCCAATGAAATCATCATCACAGCTCAACCAGTTGACTTAGAGAGCTCTACTTCATGCCATTCTACAGGTAAATAACACAGCTACGCTTGGGGATGCGCGGGAATGCGGGAAGCAGTCTGATTAACGAATATACGGTAGCCTAGCCTAGACGTTTTTCGACCAAAACACCCGGGTTTCGAGGAATATATATATAATACATAGCCGGGGCTGGAGGGTTAAGGGTATGAGGTGCTGGGAGGTGCGTGTATCTGCTGTGAATGCTTGCTGGTAACTAGTAAGGCGGGCGGGACAGGTGGTGGGCGTAATCGATTACAAGTAATTGATTATTTCGATTACTGGACCAAAATATTGCTAATCGATTACTTTTTTCGATAATCGATTGCTTATTAACCCCTAACTGTCGGGGCGCAACATAAGTCGAGTATAATAAATCTGGACTATCTGACGGCGCTCGACATAGGTCGTGTGGCAATTTCAGCACGTAATGTTGCTGAGAGAGAGAGACAAGTGGTGGCAGGAGAGTAGCGAGCGTATGACTGCTCCAGACCACCGCGGCGAACCTACTGACACGAATCCCACCTCCTCCCTCCCTCTCTCACTCGCTATATACGGAATTGTATGGGGAAAGTGCCGAATTACATGCTTTTTGCACTCGCGTTGCACGGTTATTGCAAGAAAACTAGCCATCATAAAAGGATCGTTATGGTGTCATTGGAAAGCTCTGTTTATGCCCTTTCAGGGATAGATACTTGTTTTACGCTCTGGGTCTTATTTAGGCATGAAAATGATCACGTAAACAGCCCTATTTTGGGTAAAAACACCCCGCTGGGCGGTACATATAAATAAACCGCCTAGGCCACTCGTAAGGTGTTAAGAGATTACCTGAATATAGAATTTCGAAATATTGATCAAAACATATTTAAAACATTTACGAACAATAGAGGATATATACATATATATTAATGTAAAATAACATTGTTTATACATGAACAAATAATGTAATCAGATATACTCCGAAGAGTTGTTATGAAGTGTTTCTTAGTTAATTCAGTCTTTCCAATAGGTTATAAAAAACATGTATGATTAATTTTCATATACAATCTGAGTGGCTGTATTCCATAATATTATCCTAATCAGTGTTTATGAATAACAAAATGCTAAACTATTAGTATATTAATGTTAAAGTGTGTTTGTCAAGAGACCATTACTGAGATTATTTTACTTATAGATAGCTAGGTATAATTATTCAGCGCGGGAATTTGGGAGGCGTGAGAGGAGAGAAAGGATGAGACAGAGGAGGGGTGGGCGAGGGAAAGGACTGACCATTACGGCTTGTGTGTGTGCGTTTGAGTGTGGAGGTGTGGACGTGACGTCAGGTCACGTGACAATAATACACAAATCGGTACCTGGCCGGGTGGTGTGGGGCTGCCGCGCGCTTGTACACAAAGAGACTGGTCAATTTTGTGTTCTACCAGGCTGTTTTAGCACACAAGGACAAGACAATGTACTTTTGTATTGATGTCTAGCAATCAAAGAAGTAAGGAAGATATAATTATTAAGGAAACAATCACAAGCTTCAAAACAGTAACAGTAAAGCAATATGATGAATAGATGATAAAACTGAATATTGAGTGATCTCCTTTAATACATGTGGGTGATTGGATTATGATTAACATATCTTAAACCACTGAGCCCCAGGCAATATACTATAAATGAACACTTCAGGACCAGCAGGTTGTCAAAAAATATATTTTCCAGAAAACACCTGGAATGGGTTAAAAAAGAAGGAAAAAACACAAAACACCGATCCCCTAGGTCATTAAAGGGTCCTACTGGGCGCCCGAAAGTTGGAATTAACATGGGGAAATGGGTAGGCAAAAACATGCAAAAACAGATTTTTGCACACTCACGGCTTGGCTTTGAGGGTTTTCAACCATCGACATTGTTGTTGCGTGGGATACTTACGCAGTTCCCACACAAATCTGAGCCCTCTAGGTCCCATAGGACCGGAGTAATTAACCGTGACGCACCCTATGCGGCGCTGGGGTTTAGCGTTACATTCATTGCCGACGCATCATGTGCGTCGCTAGGGTCCAGTGGGTTAAGTAATTTTACCCAAAAATATATACGCCTAGTGCATTCATAAAACTACAGATACATACCTATCAGACAGCAACGGTCAATAAGAGCAAAGTGTTTTTATTATTTTTTATAAAAAGGAAAGCTCTTTATTACCCATGGCCGTCTGGAAACTATTTAATACATTTTTGTATAAAGCCTAGGCTTAACAATAATCTGTACTGACATTTATTGTCTCATTTTACACAATACATTTTTATACACATGTATTTTTATCGATATATTTGGGAGAAAACCGCGATTCATGGCAAATCGTATACCATCAGCCTATACTAGATTACTGTATAGGCTACTAAAGCAAAGCCAACTGAAAACAAAATATTTATAAGACACCAACAATCTATTAACCACATTAGTGGTGTATATGCATGTCTGTTATGGTGGATGGGTGTGGGTAGGGGAGATTTTTCCATGTGTTTTCGACTATTCCATTCTTACACAAGATATACCGGTATTTATATCAATCTATTTTACCTTCCATAATGAGAGAAAATACGATTCATCACGAAGTGTAGCCTTCCGGCAGATATAAAACGTACGTATATATTTTAAACTATATGAAGACACCAGGAATAATCGTGTCTTTAGACCTCTTCATTTAAATGAAAATGTAGGTTAAGGTACAGATACAGTACCGGTATATCGTTTGGTTCAACAAACAAACTTCATTATAATTCGTATAAGGAACAAAGCACAATGTAAGGCATTCATCTTGTTACAATGGCAAAGTTGCTAGATATGAAGTAAGTAATACAACGAAAAATATGAAAATAGTTGATTATGACAAATATTTATCACTGAAAATATACCTATGCCAATTTTGTGAATAGATCATTTATACAATACCGTATGATTATATTACATGTTGGATATAATTCGTCTATACATGCAGCGAAATAAAGACTAAATTAAGTAGTTTCGTTGGAAATATAAGCGAAATACATCATAGTCTTACCATTTTAATGCAGCAAAATTATAAATATCTGAATTTTGCTCTTTTACCATCCACTGGCGTGCAACAATATCAAACCTACCTAAAAATTAACTTAACTAATGGGTTATTTGAGAAGGTTTAAGCAAAGTTCGTTGTATAAATATATGTTACCTTCCATCTATCTATCTATCTATTGCCTGACGCCGTGATCACCGAAGGTGTGGCCACGAACGAACCGCCCCCATGCACCTCTGTCCGCAGTCAGTCGACGCCCTTCCTCCCAACCAGCACCGCTTTCATCCATATACTTCCTCACTCCATCCTTCCACCTCTCCTTCGGTGCACCTCTCCCTCTGTCCCTCCACCTCGCTCTCGTACACCCTCTTATTCATTCTCTCGCTTTCCATACGGTCCATATGGCCGAACTATCTCAAGTTGTTCCTCTTCACAATTTCCAGCACATTTACCTCCACACCACACCTCCTTCTTACTTCTTCATTCGTCTGTCTATCCCTCCATGTAACTACGCACGCACCTCTCAAGTAACTCATTTCCGCCGCTCTCACTCTTGGTCTGAGTCTCTTCCCGAACGTCCATGCTTCGCTTCCGTAACTTAGTGTCGGGATTACCACACTGTCATGCAAGGACTTCTTCATTTCCATACTGACCACCCTATTTCTTGTTACTGCTTTCAACATTTCTACAACCCTCTTCCCCTGTTGCACCCTCTCCCGCAGTTCTTTATCCATAGTCCCATCTTTACTCAACACACTGCCCAGATACTTAAAAGAACTGACGATCTCCATAGCCTGACCGTTCAACTTCACCTTACATTCTGTAACTTCACCCCTTTCGAATACCATAACCTTGCTCTTCCCCGCATTTACCTTCAAATTCTGTTTTTCGCACACTGTTCCAAACTCATTTACCAGACCTTGCAACTCCCATTTATTATCGCTCATCAGAAGTGTATCATCCGCAAAAAGAAGTATAGGCAGCTTCCACTCATTTCCCTCCCTTTTCAGCGATACACCAGCATCCACTGCTCTTCATAGTATTTCTTTCATGACTCCATCAATATATACAGTAAACAACCACAGGGACATCACACACCCCTGTTTCAACTCAACATTCAGCTCTGAACTCGCTCTGCTCATTCTCCACACGTACTGCCGCCTTTGCGCCCTCATACATGCTATTCACTGCTTTCAGCAACTTGACACCTACTCCGTATATTCTAAGTACTTTCCACATACCTTCTCTATCCACTCTGTCATAGGCCTTCTCCAAGTCCATAAAGGCAACATACACCTTTTGTTGCTTCTCCAGATATTTCTCCACAATACAATTCAGGGTAAAAATCTGATCCACACATCCTCTTCCCTTCCTAACAACCTCCCTGCT
Organism: Paralithodes platypus; assembly: GCA_032716605.1. Lineage (NCBI taxonomy): Eukaryota > Metazoa > Arthropoda > Malacostraca > Decapoda > Lithodidae > Paralithodes > Paralithodes platypus. The sequence goes on from CM064548.1 coordinate 52,844,728, forward strand.
CGTCGCCTATCCATTTCTCCGTTCTCACTCCATAATAAGAGAATATACGATTTATCATGAAGTTTGTCGGTTGAAGCAAAATGATATACCAGTACATCTCATATAGTTTATATTATAAAAGTGCGTTTCGTCTCCATAGGTAGGCTACACTTCGTGATGAATCATATTTTCTCTAATTGTGGAAGGTAAAATGTATTGATATAAACCTATCTTGTCCAAAAGGATAGATATAAACATAGCGTGTGTAAGGATGGAATGGTCGAAAACACAGGAACAATTCTTCTATCCAAACCCATCCACCCACACAAACACTACCTTGTGTTAAATTAATCAATAACACTTAGTATTTTTAAGGCTACCCCATAATTATGTAAGGCGATACTTGGTGTAGGTTTTAACTTTTTAAATTGTTTGATGTCCAGTGTTCATTAAAATCCAAACTCGATCGGTTATATTTTGTCAACTCGGGTAGTTTTGTGGTTGTGGGATTTTGTGGGTAGAGGGTAATGCAATAGGTTAAATACATCGGAGAATTCACCATATTAATTTTCACTAAGCCTGTATATATGTACTGAAATTAAAAGTATGTACCGGTAGCTTGTGTTACGTGCCTTTAACTCCTTACGGACGGGGATGTTTGTAACTTCTATTACCTGCCTGGCGGGCATATTTACCCTAAACGAGTTTCATTCCATGCTCTTTTTCATGCATAAACAAGAGCCAGAGCGAAATACAATTATGTATCCGTGAAAGGGCGATAATAGAGCTTTCCAATGACACCTGAATGATCCTTGTACGACCATGGGTTCTCTTGCAACGTTCGTGCTACTCGAGGGGAAATTCCCTAAAATACGGTAATATCTTCAGATTTTCCTTGTTCTCGCGAGGCTTGGGGTGTGAAATGGTGCAGAGGTTACCTCAGTGGCGGGACTAGGGTGGAAGCATGGAAGGAAAGTCATTGTTGGTGAATATAGCCGCTAGGCACTACGGTGATACACACACCCTCCCCCCGCTGAGAGTTAATTGTATATTCTGTTAACATACGAAGCAAGAGATATACTGAATAATATTTATGCATGTATTTCAATTATCACTATCCTTGACCTACTCGATTTTGTTAAAATAAAACTTTATCTTATATTAACTATAAGTAAATAACTGCATGTAGTCCATGTTGATCTGGCAGGGGCTGGAAGAGAAGTGGTGCTGCTGGGCCATTTTACCTCGTATATAGTAGCAGCCGGGCTCGCGTGCTTGGTGCGTCTGTTATGCATGTGGTGTGTCTCATTCACGTGTGTCAAGCGTGTTGGCGCTTTGTGTACATACATTATTCGCCCCCAATTCGTTTACATAATCGTTGAACACAACCGAACTCGGCCGTATCTCATGCGTATACCAATAGTATCTTGTACGTACTTGTACGTATTTCCCGAATCTCATGTGCACGATTTACGTATGCTACGGGCACAAATAATTGGTGGGTGGGTCAGCCCAAAAATAAGAGCCTCTTTATTTATTGACGAATTTCCTGTACGCTGCCTTACTCCCTAGTCAAATCCCGAAAAAAATGCCGATCTATTCCCGTATAGCACATTTGGGCAATACGAGAAAAAATACGGCTAAGTGTGACGCGGCCTTAAGCCACTGTACTTGAAGTGCTGGCTCTGGTGTAAGTTCGAATCCGCTCGCTGGCAGAGGAACTTCCCTCAAAGCGTTCAAGTCACCATTATCCCCTACATTAATAGTGTGGTAAACTATCAATGGAAGTTAAATATTACTAAGCTATAATGAATCAAATAAAATCAATCTAAATTAAAACTACTCTATATCTAAATTGAATTCAATCTGAAACAAGCTAATTTATATCCAAAGGTCTCACATAATAAATGTATATATAGGGTAAGGTTATAAGGGTTAATATTAGCCAGGAATGAACTCACCAATAGTTCCACGTGGCAATGAGGCAAGGGAGAACGTTTTACCCAATATGGCGGTGGACAATGGGGAACGAGACTTCGGTCCCAAGACTCGAGTCAAGTTAAAGAAAGAATAAATGATTACATGGGAATGGACATGATTATTATAATTTATGCTTATCTATCAGTCAGTCATGATGTCGATGAGAGCGTCGTGATGGTGTAGCTGAGTGTATTGTGATTAGAGGCACAAAAGCTCGATCAACTGAGGGCGGAAAAATTAGATGTTGACTGGTTGGTGTTCGTGAAGGCTCTGGCGTACCTCAAAAGCACACCTTGCTGCCTTGGCAAACTGCCAGGAGCCCAAATTATCGTACCGCATTTAGGTTGCTCTATACGATAAATTATATTAATATATACGATAAATTCATATATACTACATAAGACCATGGCAATATTTCTTAATAGCATATTAGGCCTTTTATAACTTAACTTATTTACAATCTTATAATATATGATCTAATCGTCCTACGTCGTGCTGTAGGAGAGATCGTGACGTCACAGAGACATACGAGATCACAAAAGTCATATTCTATCGTATTTATACGATACACTCCCCCCACAAAAAAGACCTGAACCCCACCTTAAACCTAAAGTTGCCCAGAGGCTATCTTCTGACGCCACAATTCGACGGCGCCAGCAGCAGCGCGTCTGGGACGCGTCCCGGTCCGAGAATGATCACCATCAGTAAGAGGTGAGTCGTTCCTTTGAGAATCCTCGGACCCAGCAATAACAGGTGGAGCCTCAGATTGCAATGCGGAATCGAGCTCCAAAGCGTACAAACGTGCGATAGGACGAACAGTAGTTCCAGTGGCTGTCTTCAATAGCGCCACCTGCTCTACAGACTCTGCCCCCTTGTATACCTCCAATATGCGGCCTAATTTCCAGTATAAACGAGGACTATCTTCTTTAATTAAAACAACTTCGCCAACTGTAGGTGCCGTTGGTCTACCAGAGGGAGTAACACTCCTTTCCCTCAATGCTAGCAGATATTCACTAATCCACCGTTTCCTAAAATCCTCGATTATCCTGGATATATACTGGTATCTCTTAGACACCGCTACCTCAGAGTACAACGAGGGATCCTCTAACTCTACTATGGATTGGAAATCAGATGGAAACGCAGTCAATGGTTTCCCATATAGCAAGTGAGCTGGCGTTAATGGTAGTGGTTCTTGCAGGTCGGTGTACACATATGTAAGCGGGCGATCATTCACGACTGCCTCTATCTCTGTGAGGACTGTCGTCAACTCACTCTTCTTTAATAGAGCACGTCCTACAACCGCTCTGAGTCCTGACTTTACTATGCCGACACACCGTTCCCACATTCCACCAAACCAAGGTGCCTTAACTGGAATGAACCTCCATTCGCACTTCTTCTCTCCCAAAAAAGTGATGATAGTAGGATCACTACTCATATCCTTTAGATATTTTGATGCTTGGACATAAGTGGGAGCATTGTCGCTAAGAATGAGTTGAGGGAATGAACGACGGGCACAAAACCGTCTGAACGCCAGCATAAATTCTTCGCTAGACATATTATCACATAGTTCTAGGTGTACCGCTCGAGACGTCGCACAGGTAAACAATAATATATAAACCTTCTCATGCTCCCTCGTCTTCAATGCCCCTGTGTAATCTAATCCTACCGCTTGGAAAGGTTCTACGTGCTTTACACGGCATTCATGTAGAGGTGGAGCTGGTCCAGTTGCATATGGTTTACCCTTTAGTCTCTGGCATATTACACACTTTCTCACTACGCGTCGAGCTACTTGTCAAACTTTGGGTATCCACCATGTGAGACGTAAATTTGATATAATATGACATACCCCGTAGTGTTTTACTTCCCTATGTGCACGTATGATCAATAGATCAGTAACGTGATGTCTTGTTGGCATAAGTATAGGTCGGTTTGTGCCGTCTGGTACACCCGACCACTTCAGGCGACCCTCACACCTGATGAGGCCATTGTCTAGGTGCAACCTTAGTTGACGCACTATATTAGGCATTAATGTCTTATTCGAGCCTTTCAAGGATTCTAATTCATTGGAAAAGGTTTCTACTTGAACCCATTTGATCAAAGTTACTTCAGCTGCTTTAAATTCACGAGCATCAATGTTGTGACCCCTGTTGCAGAGTTGGCCCTTTACTTTAAGCATGAGATTGGATACATATCGCAACACCCAAGCTACAACTCTGACTAGTTTATTATAGTCACCGAATCTTGCCCACTTCATGATAGGACCCGGTGGCTCATTTGGTTGGGCTGTAACTGCCACTGTTTCCAGTGGCAGAAGTCCCTCACCAACAGCATGCCATATTGTCCATTCACTTTCATGGAGCAGCCACTTTGGACCATGCCACCACAATTCGGACTTCATTAACTGGCTAGCCGTTATACCCCTAGTTATGAGATCACTAGGGTTTTCTTTTGTATTTACATAATGATAAGCAACGTCTGGCAAAAGGGCTCTAATCTCATCTACCCTATTCCGCACATAAACTGGCAGAGACTTCTTGCTATGTATCCAGTTGAGTGCGACCTGACTATCGCACCATACATGAACGATTTCAATATTTAATTCGCTCTCGTATGCTGCGCGTACATGTTGCACCAGACGTGCTAATAGCAGCATGGCAGTCAATTCCATTTTAGGGATAGTTACCTTTTTAACCGGGGCTACCTTGGCCCGGGCTGTAACTAAATGTGCCCCAAATGAAGTAACAACATATATGGCTACCCAGTATGCCGTGGCGCTAGCATCGCAAAACGTGTGTAACGTAACGTCACCGAACGCCGCCACTTTACGAGGTATAGGTTTAGTACATAGGATGGCATATTCATTCAACAACAATGTCCCTTGGTCATTCAGGTCCTCGGGCAAACTGTCATCCCATCCTACCTTACGTCTCCAAACTTCCTGCATTAGAATCCTAGCTCTTATGGTAACAGGTAATGCTAGACCCAAAGGATCAAAAAATTGCGCAACTTTGCTCAACAGACTTCTTTTGGTGTGCGCTCCTGTCTGCTGAGCAAAAGACCTTGTTTGAAAAGTTAGTATGTCATATTTAGGTTGCCAGATCATCCCCAAATTTCTGGACTTTTCCTGGTTAAGAGATGCCGTACCATCCACTTGTATTAAACTCTGAAGATCTTCACTATTAGTAACCCACTCGCGGAGAAATAGATGTGCATCTGCAAACAATCTGCGTGCTTGCCAGTATGCATATAACAAATCATCTTGACTATCGCTAGTACCTTGCAAATTGTCAATGTATATTCCGCGAGATAGTTTACTTGTGTCCTCATGAGTGTCAGCTAGATGTTTTCTGATTGTGGCATTTAACAAAAACTGCGAGCAAGTGGCCCCAAAGAGTACAACCCAAAAACGGTATATTATGATGGGACTTTCAGAGTCGCTAATGTCGCCGAACCAAAGAAAGCGGGTAACATCTCTATCTTCCTCCTTTAGCTTGACCATCAAGAATGCTTTCTCGATGTCACTGGTATAGGCGTACTTTCCCAGCCTAAACCGCAATAGATGTTGGGACAGGTCCGACACCATGGACGGACCTGTCAACAGGCAGTCATTCAGACTGGGTTGTTGACCTTGGTGGGCAGAACAGTCATACACCACCCGTATTGGTGTGGTGACGCTGTCTTTCTTTACCCCATGATGAGCCAGATAGTGAACCCTACCCTTCTTACACGGTTCCTTGACATCGACTCTCTCTATAAAGCCCCTATCCTCATAACTGCGAAATACATCGTCATACGCCTGGCGCGTGCTCGGTTCGTTAGACAATTTCCGCTGCAATGCGCGCAAGCGACCTAATGCCAAACCATAGTTGGTAGGCAGGCTTATCTCACTGTTCTTCCAGGGTAAACTAACTTTATATTGCTTGTCTGAGGCACAGTAGCACACAGACTCGTCAAACCTTTGTAGCGCACCTTCCGAGTCATAATCAGTCTCCATAGGATTAATGCCTATGTGATCCAATCTCCACAGTCGTTCCAGGTCGAACTCGGCAGCCATCTTAGGGTCACTAGGTTGGGAATCCTCCCTTCCCAACTCCTCTGCCGCGGTTACATTGACTCTATATATCGAGACCGTGTCGACCAGGACCTTTGACTGTGTAGTATGCACCTTTCCGCTCATGCAGTATCCAAATTTAGTGGGGATTAAAATTACACCACACATCTTTTTAAATCCAGGGTATACTACTTCATAATAATGATCCACACCAAGTAGAACATGCACCTCACTCTCATTTCCCATTGTATCTGACAAGTTAACCCTTTTTCTACGTAATGCGTGTTCCACCTTCTTCACACCCACAGATACATATTCTGGTAGGGTGTCTACTACGATACAAGTCATAAAGTACCGGTTTTTACGATAGAAATATGAAATCTCCGCTATCTCGTAGTCTTGTTTATCAGTAACCCCTGTGAAGCCCTGTAATCGAAGAGTCTCAGCCCCTACGATTCGGTGCTTCAGTCCCACTAGTACGGACCTCTTTATAAAGGAACGTTGAGACCCTTGATCTAGAAGTACCCGACAAACTTTGTTACTGTCATTACCTTCCTTGGGAATCTGTATTGTGGGCAATATAGTGGTGTCTTGCGTGCTACCTAGTGCCACAGTTGTAGTACCCTCATTTTTGACGTCTTTGACTTTATCTGCTCTAGGACACAACTTATCAAAATGATGTCCTTTGCAGTGGCGACAGGGCCTTAAGTATGTAGCAGTACATTGTCCCTGCTTACCATGTTCCCCACTTAGACAACCTACACATAGCTTCAATCTTTTCGCCTGTGCTAGTTTTGTCTCATTTGTCGGGTATTTTACGCAGAAACTCCATTTATGTTTGTTGTTACATAGCTTACATAGAATCTGAGCAGGTTTCTTATACGCACCCTCTTTCTTTACTTTAGTCCCCACTGTCATGCTTACTGTTCCCCTCTTCTCCACATTCTCACTCCCTCCCGACACATACATTCTCCCTTTGTTTAACTGTAGATTATTGATCTCCTTACTGAACTGAGTTTTGAATTCCCCCAGCTCAAATGATCTTACCTTATCAAGTATTGCCATAGGAAGCTTCTGACGCAAGATAATGACTATCATTTCCTGCGTGGTAAGCCCTAGGGTGTCTAGCGATCGAGTATGGCACTCCATATTTGCCCTGAAGTTTGTCAACTCATCAACCTTATACTGTGGTTCTGCGAGCCCCAACAAGGCAACAACATGGGCCATCTTCAACTGCTCTCTATCCCCGTATGTGGACTCTAATAGGTGTACCGCTTCAAGATAACTACCACCCACTACTGCAAAACCCTCTATTAAATGTAAGGCCTCTCCTTCCATTTGTCCCTTCAGATAGTGAAACTTGCGGACATTATCCAAAGAGGATTCATGAACCGTAGATCGAAATACGTCCCAGAAAGCTAACCACTCGGTTAACTTGCCCCCAAATGTAGGAAGATTGAGCTTAGGGAGGTGTACAGTATGTTTTGGGTCAGCCCTTCTATAGGGCTCATTATTGCCTCCCTTCTTACTTGCGACAGCACGCTGTAATAGGCGCTTCGCTCTAAAGACAGGTTCGTCATAGAGGGCGCGATTATCACACTCTGTAACTATCTCTTCCTCCTCTATCATGTCAGCCACAATCACTTCACTCAGAGCCGTAATACGACCGTGGGTAGCCTGGACGTTATCTAATCTAGCCTCCAATTCCTCTAGTTCAGCAGTAGTGATGAAAGTGTTTAAGTCCACAATTAGCCTATTTAATACTCCCCGAAGTCCCGCCCTTTGATTTTTAGGGGCTTTGCTTAGCACCCCACTAGACGGTGTCTCTTTATGGTCTTTATCCATTTTGCATGCGAGCCTATAGGCTATGTATCTAAATATTACGTTACAAAGACAACGGCCAAATAATAGTCTAATTAAGAGACGCCAACCGGCGGACTTCTATGTTATGGAGAAAAAATAGTACACTAAATAGCAATACCTACTAATGGATCATATTGAACAAGAAAAAAATGTTAGGTCAGGTCATATGTCACAGGAAGTCTGAAACGGAAAAGAAAATTACTGGGGAAAGATGATGGGTGGGAAGCAGGACTTAGGCAGGCGCAACGATATAACCCCGGCGTCCTTCTCTAGCCAACGCTTCGTTAGCCCTACAATTTTGTCATACAGGACTTGATTGGTGTCTAAGTCGAGGTGGACACCATCCTGGTCGAGGTCTCGGATGCTGAGTGTGAGAGAAACAAAGCGGTGCTTCGTTTCTATTAACCGACACCTCAGGGCGCAGTTAACAGAATTTTTTATTGCTTGATAATCCGCCGCTGAGAACCCTCGGACTCTCGTCCGGCTCTCAATTGCCACGATCTTGCAGCTCCCTCCGGACTCACGCTCCAGATCCAGCGCCACCTCTTTGATTGCGTCAGCTAACTCGCGGGGTACTGTACCGGGGCGTATATCATTGCCGCCTATAAACAAAAAGATCATATGCGGCCTAAACCGAACCACTTGCCCCCACTGAGGGGAGGCTTTCAGGGTGTCAACGGTTGCTCCCGGTACCCCGAAGTAGGTCAGCCTGAAAGTTCTTTCCCCCTCCGATGCCCGATACAACTCAGTACCTCCGTCAGCTGCCCTTAGCCTAGTTGCATATGAATGCCCTACTATGGCTATTCGCTGAGGTACCGGCGCCTGAGGTACAGGGAGATAGCCAAGCCCCACCCCTCCGGGGTCCTTGCTCCTGCATCCCTGGGCTAATCCCTTGCTCATTGCCTAAGAAAAATCCCCTACTGGTAGCTAAATCCCGGGTCTGGGCACCAATGTGGTAAACTATCAATGGAAGTTAAATATTACTAAGCTATAATGAATCAAATAAATCAATCTAAATGAAAACTACTCTATATCTAAATTGAATTCAATCTGAAACAAGCTAATTTATATCCAAAGGTCTCACATAATAAATGTATATATAGGGTAAGGTTATAAAGGTTAATATTAGCCAGGAATTAACTCACCAATAGTTCCACGTGGCAATGAGGCAAGGGAGAACATTTTACCCAATATGGCGGTGGACAATGGGAAACGAGACTTCGGTCCCAAGACTCGAGTCAAGTTAAAGAAAGAATAAATGATTACATGGGAATGGACATGATTATTATAATTTATGCTTATCTATCAGTCAGTCATGATGTCGATGAGAGCGTCGTGATGGTGTAGCTGAGTGTATTGTGAGTAGAGGCACAAAAGCTCTATCAACTGAGGGCGGAAAAATTAGATGTTGACTGGTTGGTGTTCGTGAAGGCTCTGGCGTACCTCAAAAGCACACCTTGCTGCCTTGGCAAACCGCCAGGAGCCCAAATTATCGTACCGCATTTAGGTTGCTCTATACGATAAATTATATTAATATATACGATAAATTCATATATACTACATAAGACCATGGCAATATTGCTTAATAGCATATTAGGCCTTTTATAACTTAACTTATTTACAATCTTATAATATATGATCTAATCGTCCTACGTCGTGCTGTAGGAGAGATCGTGACGTCACAGAGACATACGAGATCACAAAAGTCATATTCTATCGTATTTATACGATACACTCCCCCCACAAAAAAGACCTGAACCCCACCTTAAACCTAAAGTTGCCCAGAGGCTATCTTCTGACGCCACAAGTCGACGGCGCCAGCAGCAGCGCGTCTGGGACGCGTCCCGGTCCGAGAATTATCACCATCAGTAAGAGGTGAGTCGTTCCTTTGAGAATCCTCGGACCCAGCAATAACAGGTGGAGCCTCAGATTGCAATGCGGAATCGAGCTCCAAAGCGTACAAACGTGCGATAGGACGAACAGTAGTTCCAGTGGCTGTCTTCAATAGCGCCACCTGCTCTACAGACTCTGCCCCCTTGTATACCTCCAATATGCGGCCTAATTTCCAGTATAAACGAGGACTATCTTCTTTAATTAAAACAACTTCGCCAACTGTAGGTGCCGTTGGTCTACCAGAGGGAGTAACACTCCTTTCCCTCAATGCTAGCAGATATTCACTAATCCACCGTTTCCTAAAATCCTCGATTATCCTGGATATATACTGGTATCTCTTAGACACCGCTACCTCAGAGTACAACGAGGGATCCTCTAACTCTACTATGGATTGGAAATCAGATGGAAACGCAGTCAATGGTTTCCCATATAGCAAGTGAGCTGGCGTTAATGGTAGTGGTTCTTGCAGGTCGGTGTACACATATGTAAGCGGGCGATCATTCACGACTGCCTCTATCTCTGTGAGGACTGTCGTCAACTCACTCTTCTTAATAGAGCACATCCTACAACCGCTCTGAGTCCTGACTTTACTATGCCGACACACCGTTCCCACATTCCACCAAACCAAGGTGCCTTAACTGGAATGAACCTCCATTCGCACTTCTTCTCTCCCAAAAAAGTGATGATAGTAGGATCACTACTCATATCCTTTAGATATTTTGATGCTTGGACATAAGTGGGAGCATTGTCGCTAAGAATGAGTTGAGGGAATGAACGACGGGCACAAAACCGTCTGAACGCCAGCATAAATTCTTCGCTAGACATATTATCACATAGTTCTAGGTGTACCGCTCGAGACGTCGCACAGGTAAACAATAATATATAAACCTTCTCATGCTCCCTCGTCTTCAATGCCCCTGTGTAATCTAATCCTACCGCTTGGAAAGGTTCTACGTGCTTTACACGGCATTCAGGTAGAGGTGGAGCTGGTCCAGTTGCATATGGTTTACCCTTTAGTCTCTGGCATATTACACACTTTCTCACTACGCGTCGAGCTACTTGTCGAACTCTGGGTATCCACCATGTGAGACGTAAATTTGATATAATATGACATACCCCGTAGTGTTTTACTTCCCTATGTGCACGTATGATCAATAGATCAGTAACGTGATGTCTTGTTGGCATAAGTATAGGTCGGTTTGTGCCATCTGGTACACCCGACCACTCCAGGCGACCCTCACACCTGATGAGGCCATTGTCTAGGTGCAACCTTAGTTGACGCACTATATTAGGCATTAATGTCTTATTCGAGCCTTTCAAGGATTCTAATTCATTGGAAAAGGTTTCTACTTGAACCCATTTGATCAAAGTTACTTCAGCTGCTTTAAATTCACGAGCATCAATGTTGTGACCCCTGTTGCAGAGTTGACCCTTTACTTTAAGCATGAGATTGGATACATATCGCAACACCTAAGCTACAACTCTGACTAGTTTATTATAGTCACCGAATCTTGCCCACTTCATGATAGGACCCGGTGGCTCATTTGGTTGGGCTGTAACTGCTACTGTTTCCAGTGGCAGAAGTCCCTCACCAACAACATGCCATATTGTCCATTCACTTTCATGGAGCAGCCACTTTGGACCATGCCACCACAATTCGGACTTCATTAACTGGCTAGCCGTTATACCCCTAGTTATGAGATCACTAGGGTTTTCTTTTGTATTTACATAATGATAAGCAACGTCTGGCAAAAGGGCTCTAATCTCATCTACCCTATTCCGCACATAAACTGGCAGAGACTTCTTGCTATGTATCCAGTTGAGTGCGACCTGACTATCGCACCATACATGAACGATTTCAATATTTAATTCGCTCTCGTATGCTGCGCGTACATGTTGCACCAGACGTGCTAATAGCAGCATGGCAGTCAATTCCATTTTAGGGATAGTTACCTTTTTAACCGGGGCTACCTTGGCCCGGGCTGTAACTAAATGTGCCCCAAATGAAGTAACAACATATATGGCTACCCAGTATGCCGTGGCGCTAGCATCGCAAAATGTGTGTAACGTAACGTCACCGAACGCCGCCACTTTACGAGGTATAGGTTTAGTACATAGGATGGCATATTCATTCAACAACAATGTCCCTTGGTCATTCAGGTCCTCGGGCAAACTGTCATCCCATCCTATCTTACGTCTCCAAACTTCCTGCATTAGAATCCTAGCTCTTATGGTAACAGGTAATGCTAGACCCAAAGGATCAAAAAATTGCGCAACTTTGCTCAACAGACTTCTTTTGGTGTGCGCTCCTGTCTGCTGAGCAAAAGACCTTGTTTGAAAAGTTAGTATGTCATGTTTAGGTTGCCAGATCATCCCCAAATTTCTGGACTTTTCCTGGTTAAGAGATGCCGTACCATCCACTTGTATTAAACTCTGAAGATCTTCACTATTAGTAACCCACTCGCGGAGAAATAGATGTGCATCTGCAAACAATCTGCGTGCTTGCCAGTATGCATATAACAAATCATCTTGACTATCGCTAGTACCCTGCAAATTGTCAATGTATAATCCGCGAGATAGTTTACTTGTGTCCTCATGAGTGTCAGCTAGATGTTTTCTGATTGTGGCATTTAACAAAAACTGCGAGCAAGTGGCCCCAAAGAGTACAACCCGAAAACGGTATATTATGATGGGACTTTCAGAGTCGCTAATGTCGCCGAACCAAAGAAAGCGGGTAACATCTCTATCTTCCTCCTTTAGCTTGACCATCAAGAATGCTTTCTCGATGTCACTGGTATAGGCGTACTTTCCCAGCCTAAACCGCAATAGATGTTGGGACAGGTCCGACACCATGGACGGACCTGTCAACAGGCAGTCATTCAGACTGGGTTGTTGACCTTGGTGGGCAGAACAGTCATACACCACCCGTATTGGTGTGGTGACGCTGTCTTTCTTTACCCCATGATGAGCCAGATAGTGAACCCTACCCTTCTTACACGGTTCCTTGACATCGACTCTCTCTATAAAGCCCCTATCCTCATAACTGCGAAATACATCGTCATACGCCTGGCGCGTGCTCGGTTCGTTAGACAATTTCCGCTGCAATGCGCGCAAGCGACCTAATGCCAAACCATAGTTGGTAGGCAGGCTTATCTCACTGTTCTTCCAGGGTAAACTAACTTTATATTGCTTGTCTGAGGCACAGTAGCACACAGACTCGTCAAACCTTTGTAGCGCAACTTCCGAGTCATAATCAGTCTCCATAGGATTAATGCCTATGTGATCCAATCTCCACAGTCGTTCCAGGTCGAACTCGGCAGCCATCTTAGGGTCACTAGGTTGGGAATCCTCCCTTCCCAACTCCTCTGCCACGGTTACATTGACTCTATATATCGAGACCGTGTCGACCAGGACCTTTGACTGTGTAGTATGCACCTTTCCGCTCATGCAGTATCCAAATTTAGTGGGGATTAAAATTACACCACACATCATATGACAGAGTGGATAGAGTAGGTTTGTGGAAAGTACTTAGAATATACGGAGTAGAGGGCAAGTTGCTGAAAGCAGTGAAGAGCATGTATGAGGGTGCAAAGGCGGCAGTACGTGTGGAGAGTGAGCAGAGCGAGTTCTTTGACCTGAATGTTGGTTTGAAACAGGGGTGTGTGATGTCCCCGTGGTTGTTTACTGTATATGGATGGAGTTATGAAAGAATACTATCAAGAGCAGTGGATGTTGGTGTATCGCTGAAAAGGGAGGGAATTGAGTGGAAGCTACCTATACTGCTGTTTGCGGATGATACAGTTCTGATGAGTGATAATGAATGGGAGTTGCAGGGTCTGGTAAATGAGTTTGGAACAGTGTGCGAAAAACGGAATTTGAAGGTAAATACGGGGAAGAGCAAGGTTATGGTCTTCGAAAGGGGTGAAGTCACAGAGTGTGAGGTGCTGAACGGTCAGGCTATGGAGATCGTCAACTCTTTTAAGTATCTGGGCAGTGTGTTGAGTAAAGATGGGACTATGGATGAAGAGGTGCGGGAGAGGGTACAACAGGGGAAGAGGGTTGTAGGAACGCTAAAAGCAGTAACAAGAAATAGGGTGGTCAGTATGGAAGTGAAGAAGTCCTTGCATGACAGTGTGGTAATCTCGACACTGACTTACGGAAGCGAAGCATGGACGTTTGAGAGACTCAGACCAAGAGTGAGAGCAGTGGAAATGAATTACTTAAGGAGTGCGTGCGGAGTTACATGGAGGGATAGACAGACTAATGAGGAAGTAAGAAGGAGGTGTGGTGTGGAGGTAGATGTGCTGAAGTGTGAAAAGGAACAAATTGAGATGGTTCGGCCTATGGAACGTATGGAAAGCGAGAGAGAATGACTAAGAGGTGTACGAGAGCGAGGTGGAGGGACAGAGGGGGAGAGGTAGACCGAATGAGGTGGAATTGTGAGGAACTACATGAACGAAGGCGGTGCTGGTTGGGGGGAGGGGCGTCGACTGACTGGGGACAGAGGTGCATGGGGGCGGTTCGTTCGTGGCCACCCCTTCGGGGATCACGGCGTCAGGCAATAGATAGATAGATAGATAGATAGATCTTTTTAAATCCAGGGTATACTACTTCATAATAATGATCCACACCAAGTAGAACATGCACCTCACTCTGATTTTCCATGGGACCTGACAAGTTAACCCTTTTGCTACGTAATGCGTGTTCCACCTTCTTCACACCCACAGATACATATTCTGGTAGGGTGTCTACTACGATACAAGTCATAAAGTACCGGTTTTTACGATAGAAATATGAAATCTCCGCTATCTCGTAGTCTTGTTTATCAGTAACCCCTGTGAAGCCCTGTAATCAAAGAGTCTCAGCCCCTACGATTCGGTGCTTCAGTCCCACTAGTACGGACCTCTTTATAAAGGAACGTTGAGACCCTTGATCTAGAAGTACCCGACAAACTTTGTTACTGTCATTACCTTCCATGGGAATCTGTATTGTGGGCAATATAGTGGTGTCTTGCATGCTACCTAGTGCCACAGTTGTAGTACCCTCATTTTTGACGTCTTTGACTTTATCTGCTGTAGGACACAACTTATCAAAATGATGTCCTTTGCAATGGCGACAGGGCCTTAAGTATGTAGCAGTACATTGTCCCTGCTTACCATGTTCCCAACTTAGACAACCTACACATAGCTTCAATCTTTTCGCCTGTGCTAGTTTTGTCTCATTTGTCGGGTATTTTACGCAGAAACTCCATTTATGTTTGTTGTTACATAGCTTACATTGAATCTGAGCAGGTTTCTTATACGCACCCTCTTTCTTTACTTTAGTTCCCACTGTCATGCTTACTGTTCCCCTCTTCTCCACATTCTCACTCCCTCCCGACACATACATTCTCCCTTTGTTCAACTGTAGATTATTGATCTCCTTACTGAACTGAGTTTTGAATTCCCCCAGCTCAAATGATCTTACCTTATCAAGTATTGCCATAGGAAGCTTCTGACGCAAGATAATGACTATCATTTCCTGCGTGGTAAGCCCTAGGGTGTCTAGCGATCGAGTATGGCACTCCATATTTGCCCTGAAGTTTGTCAACTCATCAACCTTATACTGTGGTTCTGCGAGCCCCAACAAGGCAACAACATGGGCCATCTTCAACTGCTCTCTATCCCCGTATGTGGACTCTAATAGGTGTACCGCTTCAAGATAACTACCACCCACTACTGCAAAACCCTCTATTAAATGTAAGGCCTCTCCTTCCATTTGTCCCTTCAGATAGTGAAACTTGCGGACATTATCCAAAGAGGATTCATGAACCGTAGATCGAAATACGTCCCAGAAAGCTAACCACTCGGTTAACTTGCCCCCAAATGTAGGAAGATTGAGCTTAGGGAGGTGTACAGTATGTTTTGGGTCAGCCTTTCTATAGGGCTCATTATCGCCTCCCTTCTTACTTGCGACAGCACGCTGTAATAGGCGCTTCGCTCTAAAGACAGGTTCGTCATAGAGGGCGCGATTATCACACTCTGTAACTATCTCTTCCTCCTCTATCATGTCAGCCCCAATCACCTCACTCAGAGCCGTAATACGACCGTGGGTAGCCTGGACGTTATCTAATCTAGCCTCCAATTCCTCTAGTTCAGCAGTAGTGATGAAAGTGTTTAAGTCCACAATTAGCCTATTTAATACTCCCCGAAGTCCCGCCCTTTGATTTTTAGGGGCTTTGCTTAGCACCCCACTAGACGGTGTCTCTTTATGGTCTTTATCCATTTTGCATGCGAGCCTATAGGCTATGTATCTAAATATTACGTTACAAAGACAACGGCCAAATAATAGTCTAATTAAGAGACGCCAACCGGCGGACTTCTATGTTATGGAGAAAAAATAGTACACTAAATAGCAATACCTACTAATGGTTCATATTGAACAAGATTTTTTTTTAGGTCAGGTCATATGTCACAGGAAGTCTGAAACGGAAAAGAAAATTACTGGGGAAAGATGATGGGTGGGAAGCAGGACTTAGGCAGGCGCAACGATATAACCCCGGCGTCCCTCTCTAGCCAACGCTTCGTTAGCCCTACAATTTTGTCATACAGGACTTGATTGGTGTCTAAGTCGAGGTGGACACCATCCTGGTCGAGGTCTCGGATGCTGAGTGTGAGAGAAACAAAGCGGTGCTTCGTTTCTATTAACCGACACCTCAGGGCGCAGTTAACAGAATTTTTTATAGCTTGATAATCCGCCGCTGAGAACCCTCGGACTCTCGTCCGGCTCTCAATTGCCACGATCTTGCAGCTCCTTCTCGACTCACGCTCCAGATCCAGCGCCACCTCTTTGATTGCGTCAGCTAACTCGCGGGGTACTGTACCGGGGCGTATATCATTGCCGCCTATAAACAAAAAGATCATATGCGGCCTAAACCGAACCACTTGCCCCCACTGAGGGGAGGCTTTCAGGGTGTCAACGGTTGCTCCCGGTACCCCGAAGTAGGTCAGCCTGAAAGTTCTTTCCCCCTCCGATGCCCGATACAACTCAGTACCTCCGTCAGCTGCCCTTAGCCTAGTTGCATATGAATGCCCTACTATGGCTATTCACTGAGGTACCGGCGCCTGAGGTACAGGGAGATAGCCAAGCCCCACCCCTCCGGGGTCCTTGCTCCTGCATCCCTGGGCTAATCCCTTGCTCATTGCCTAAGAAAAATCCCCTACTGGTAGCTAAATCCCGGGTCTGGGCACCAATGTGGTAAACTATCAATGGAAGTTAAATATTACTAAGCTATAATGAATCAAATAAAATCAATCTAAATGAAAATTACTCTATATCTAAATTGAATTCAATCTGAAACAAGCTAATTTATATCCAAAGGTCTCACATAATAAATGTATATATAGGGTAAGGTTGTAAGGGTTAATATTAGCCAGGAATTAACTCACCAATAGTTCCATGTGGCAATGAGGCAAGGGAGAACGTTTTACCCAATATGGCGGTGGACAATGGGGAACGAGACTTCGGTCCCAAGACTCGAGTCAAGTTAAAGAAAGAATAAATGATTATATGGGAATGGACATGATTATTATAATTTATGCTTATCTATCAGTCAGTCATGATGTCGATGAGAGCGTCGTGATGGTGTAGCTGAGTGTATTGTGATTAGAGGCACAAAAGCTCGATCAACTGAGGGCGGAAAAATTAGATGTTGACTGGTTGGTGTTCGTGAAGGCTCTGGCATACCTCAAAAGCACACCTTGCTGCCTTGGCAAACCGCCAGGAGCCCAAATTATCGTACCGCATTTAGGTTGCTCTATACGATAAATTATATTAATATATACGATAAATTCATATATACTACATAAGACCATGGCAATATTGCTTCATAGCATATTAGGCCTTTTATAACTTAACTTATTTACAATCTTATAATATATGATCTAATCGTCCTACGTCGTGCTGTAGGAGAGATCGTGACGTCACAGAGACATACAAGATCACAAAAGTCATATTCTATCGTATTTATACGATAAACAGTGACGTTTTTATATATTTATTGTAGATATATTTAGACGATTTTATGCAGTTTAAATAGGATCTGTGGTATAAACTATGGTAAGTGAGATAGTTCTAAGCCTGTTAGTTATTGGAGGCCCTCTTTAAACTGAATAACATCATTTAATGGTAGCCAGAATAAAGTTAAAAAGATGTAGCCGGTGCAGAAGAGGTTAAATTCACTACTACTAAAGTTGCTACTGCATTAAAGTTGCCGGTACATTAAATTCGGCACTAAATTAAGGGGAGATAAGGTTGTTTTTTCTGGACCTCTTTTTTTCCTCATGATTAGCCCCATTAGTTTTTAGTTTTTAAGACGTTCACCTCGTTAGTTTGACAATTTTAAAACCTTTCACCCCATTTTTGTTTAATATTAAGACTTTTCGAGCCATATAGGTGAATATTTTTTTCCTGGCGAGCGAGAGCGAGCCTGTAATTTTAAGAGGAACCGGCCATTGGCCAGGACATTTTTATACCAAAAAATGTAAACAAATTTTTTTTTTATTTTTTTTATTTTTTAAGCTTGATAGAGGTCTGGGGAGCATAACAAAAACACTGATAATAATAAAAAATACACAAATAAACAATATATCGTCCCCTTTAAGTCGCCTTTTGTCCCACACACCCAAAATTTCACACAACTAAAATGGGCAACATTTCATGATATTCCTATCCAATGACAAAAGACGGAAGTAAGCATGGCTATAAGTGGTTTGCTGAGTTTGACGGAGGCCTTGGCTAATTTGAAACGCTTGTTCAAGTAGTAGTTAAAATGCCATTTCCGTGTTTACATCCGTAGACTTTATTGAAAAAGCCCCTGCCAGAAAAAAAAACTGCCATTTCCGTTTTTACATTCGTAGACTTTATTGAAAAAGCCCCTGCCAGAAGAAAAAAATGCCATTTTGGTTTTTACGTTTGTAGACTTTATTGGTTTAATGCCTCTGTAATTTTGGTTTTTACATCCATAGAGTTTATGGATTAATGTCAATGACAATGTTTTTTACACTATTAGAGTTTATGAACAAAAGGGGGGTATCAGTTAGGGGTAACCTAACCGGAGGGAGCCTGCTCCAGAGTGGAGAAGTGTCCAAAATGGCGACGGTTGTCCGGTAGTGGTGGAAAAGGTGACCTACCTGAGTGGGCAGGGCATCTGTTAAATCAGTCCTCGTGGGAATTATAAAAGGCAAATACTGTCACTGGCTAACTTTCATACATCCTTACTATTTTAAATATGACCGTCTCTCTCTCTCTTTCTTGCTCGCTCGCTCTCTCTCTCTCTCTCTCTCTCTCTCTCTCTCTCTCTCTCTCTCTATCTTTCTATCTCTCTCATTGTACACACACACACACGGTGCACCGCCCACTCCTCTGGACCTCATTCGTGATCAAGTGTCAAGATAAAAAAAAAAAAAAAAAACTAACCTAACCTAACCTAGCCTAGTCTAACCTAGCCTAACCCTTTATCTCTCTCTCTCTCCCTAACCTAACCTAACCTAACCTAGCCTAGCCTAGCCTAACCTAACCTAACCTAACCTAACCTTGCCTAGCCTAGCCTTTCTCTCTCTCTCTGTATCTCTCTCTTTCATCATATTTTTTCCACGCTATTCTTAGAGTTCAGATTTAAAGATACCAAGCCACCTGATTTCACCCATCTCCGTACCAAAAATACTTTTGGGTCACCTGCTCCCATAAATCAATCTACTATCTATATCTATATCTTTATCTATATCGTCTGATAGCGACCCTTTCTTTCATCATATTTTTCCACGCTATTCTTAGAGTTCAGATTTAAAGATACTAAGCCACCTGATTTCACCCATCTCTGTACCAAAAATACTTTTGGGTCAGCTGCTCCCCTAAATCAATCGACTATCTATATCTATATCGCTATCTATATCGGTGTGACAGCGACCCCTCAGTAGTTTCTCTCTCTCTCTTTCTCTCTCTTTCATTATACTTTCGGATCACCTGCTTCCATAAATCAATCGGCTATCTATATCTATATCTCTATCTATATCGGTCAGACAGGGACCCCTCAGTAGTCTCTCTCTCTCTCTTTCATCATATTTTTTCCAACCACCTAACCTAACCTAGCCTAGGCGAGAACATGTGACTACCTGTTATATACTGTATAGTCATGCAGCCCACCGCGTGTGAACCCTAAAACATATATAAACACCCCATATATATGCATTCAAACCTCGTAAAGGTATTAGTTAAATAGAAACCAATATGACGGAAGCATTTACCTCCGATGCTCTCGACATATTCAAACATCCCGCTCGCATAATAGTAGCAGGATACAGCAATTCCGGCAAATCTGAACTTGTCAAGAAACTTATATCCAAGCATCATAATAAATTTAAAAAGATTGTTATATGCGGCCTTCCCTCGCACCCCCTACAGCATGATAGAGAAATAGGACCCAAGGTAACTGTATCTCCAGAATTAGTGAACCCGATAAGCGATGAGGATATTTACGATCAAAGAGGAACCTTATTCATCCTTGACGATCTATTTATCGAAGCTGTAAAGAATAAAGTAGTCGTTGACGCTTTTACCCGCGGTCGGCATAATAACATTTCATGCATCTTCATAACCCAAAACCTGTACATGGGCGGTAAACATGCGAGGAATATTAGTCTCAACTGTTCTCACTTCCTATTACTGAGACAGCGTGACTTATTGCAAATACAACTACTTGGAAGGCAAATATTCGGCAAAGAACGAGCCAGCGATTTTGTTGAAATATACAAATCTGACGTTTTCTCTAAACCCTTTGGCTATCTCCTCGTTGACTTAGGTATAAATACTCCCGAAGCCCTGCAATTCCGCACAAATATGAACCACCCTGTGAACGTGTATTCCAATGGTGAGTTCTAAGCATCGAGAGCTATTGAATGTTCTCTACGGTCGTCACGACCAGCCATACGGACTGTCTTCTCAAAAGAAACTATGGGATAAGGCTTGAGACATTGATCCTTCCATAAAACTGCAAGATGTGACGGGGTTTCTCAGGACCAGCAACACCTACACTCTACATAAGCTACAGCCAAAGAAATTCCCCCGCCAGAAAGTTCTCTCCCCCAAGCCCAAGATCATCATGGCTGCCGACTTAGCCGACATACGTCATTTAAAGAAAGACAACGACAATATATCGTACCTGTTAACCCTCTCACGACCATAGGACGCAGAGGTTGCCAGATTAGCAATAAGAAATAGATTACTCTCACTGTTATAATTACCTCTCCAAAATTAGTTTTCTGCCCACAGCTAACTCAAAGACAACTGCAGAGGTTGAAGTAAACAAACTAAAGGTTTATAGATACCCCTGACGGTACCGGTAACAAAGGCTTTAAAGTATCCCTAATAGGCTCAAAAATCGCGTCAGGATGTGAGAGGGTTAGTATGCGTGGACGTCTTTTCCCGTTTCATGCAGGTCGTACCCTGTCCCAGGAAAGATGAGACTTCGATGCTAATGGCTGTTAAGAGGGTTATGGAAACTGATGAACCCAGGGGTGTGAGAAGATTGAACACTGATCTAGGCACCGAGTTTTACAATACAAAAGTGAAGGAATATCTAACATCCCGCAAGATTAAGCTATATAGCGTTCATTCTAGTGAGATTAAAGCTTCCATCGCCGAACGAGCCATTCGCACATTGAAATCCCGCATGTACCGCTTTATTACACTGCGGTATTTATTACACCCCCCCGATATATTAACCACCTCCAGGACATGGTCAGTGCCTACAATAATTCCCCCCACTCTGGACTAAAAATGGGACAAACCCCCACAATCGTACATAATTTAACTCGACCATCCGACGCTGCACGGCAATTCGATCTAATGTATAAAAAAACCTAGAAACCCCTCAGACGCATTAGTACCGAGCTAGCCGTTGGAGAGATTGTGCGTCTCGTGGGCAGCACTCGTTCATCCGCTTTCCATAAGGGGTACACCCAGCAGAACACCCATGAGCTATTCCAAATTCAAGAAATAAAATACCAACATCAACCAAAAACCTATCACCTGGAAGACCTATCCGGCGAACCCATAGAGGGCATCTTCTATGGGTCAGAACTGGTGGCAAGTTTCTTGCCTGAGACATTTATTTATATTTAACATGTGTGATGCACATAAATAAAAGGGGATGTGTCGGATGGTTGAAAGCCACAGTTGCTCGCGCGTTTGGGGCTAGCAACACGTATTATGAAAAACATGTATCCTCCTTCATTCACTGTCCCCCCTTCACTCACTCAACCCCACAATTTGCCAGAGGATAACAGTTTTTTCACAATACGTAGACGGAGGTCTTTTAAAAAAAAAAATCATTCGATATTAATATCCTGAGAACCCGCAAAAGCAAAGGGGAAAAACAATATTTTGTACATTGGGTTGGCTATCCTACCTCCTTTGACAGCTGGATTAATGCCTCTGACCTCGTGCCAAGATGAATATAGTAAGCTTCCCCTACTCGGTGTACATAAAAAGTTTGTACGGCTACTTAAAAAACTTAACCCCAAGGAATGGAAGAACCTCATTAAACAACTAGGACGCGAGCATTTAAATTGTATTTCTGAGATATTCTCCAACTTTCTAAAGAAACATCTCACCCTGAATAGTAAAATTATAAGAAAGCTACAACACCATCATGAGGATATATGAGCCGTTGCCCGGAAGAAAACATCTCTGGCCAAAAAGAGATTAATTCTAACTATTAAGGCTGGGGGTAATATATTAGCCGCCCTTCTCCCTGCAGTTGCCGGTCTACTTTCAAAACTGTTCTCATAATGCGTAGCTATTATCTCCTCCCCGAATCCACAGCCAAGCGTGTTTTAACAAGCATCGAGGGTTCCCCTACACCACCCTCCCCCTCCCCCTCTTCTGGACAACACGTTCCAGCAAGCTCGTCCTCCTGCCTCCCCCCACAGCCCGCTCCTAAGACCCTCCCGAGGAAAAAGAGAAAGATATCAACGCCGTGTTCACGTAATAACAAGAAATCAACGAGGGCTATGCGCAAAACCAAACTCCCACCACCCATGCTAATGAAAGCTACTTCTGTAATGGGAATGCTTCCAAAAATCCCAGTCTAGCACATCTTCTGACCGCCCACGTAAAATATAATGAAACACCATACGCTTTAGGGCTTCTGGAGCGAGTTAAAAACAACCCCTTAATTAGATGGGACAAGGATGGATGGCTACTGGACTCAGCTAGCAACAACAACGTTCTAAACATCGTAGGGGTACTCTCGGCTAAGTGGGGTAGGTACGCCGTCCAAAGCACAGCGTGATGACGTAGATCTAATTATTAGAGCAACGGGTCTTCATCCCTCTCATATTGTAAACACTCAGATCAAAAAGCATTATGGTGGAGGTATAAATAGTCTACTCTCGTCTAAATACCCGCACTGGCAACCCGCGGGTGGGTCTCCTATTGAACCATCATGAGTCCCACTTTCCGTGGGTTGCCCAGTAAACTAATAGCTGGCAACCCCGCGCCAACCGCTCGTGGGGGTATTAAAGCCTCCCGAGACAGCCCAGACCCGTCATACTCTCTTACCCCAACATATAGTAACCTATACGCTGAAAGAGTGTCTATTTATCGGCTAAACCGATGCTGCTGGCAAGACAGGGGTGTGCCTGGGAGTGTTATAATTCGCGAGTCCCCCGATCCTAGTCTTCCCCATGTTGCATGTTTTCTAGCTCAATACGCTGCCGGTAAGATGCTGGAGCTCAATGAGATTAACCAGAAGTACCTACCCTTGTTCTTGCGACGCCCAATTCATACAAGGGTTAAAGCAGGACCACCACCAGGATCGTGTTAAAATGTTTAATGTCTGTGTTGCTAAACTCGTCGATTGGGCTATTCAACATGAGATGACACGTATTGTATTCCCCTTCAAATGCGGTGCTGCGGGCCTCCCCTCTCACGTATGGGCACAGGATTACCTGCCTATCCTAAACCATGCAGCCGGGAATCTTAGGACCCGCAATGTAGCCTGTGTCATCTTGGACAAGTGGTGGATGGGGTTAACCACTGTGAATGACAACGCGGGGTTCACCCCGGGTAAAAAACGCCCACACCTGGAGGAGGAGGGCAAATTGATCAACACCAACCCCAGGGAGGCGAGTGAGAAGAAGCTAAGGAACAGCGACGTGGATGAAGACTACGATGTTGCGACGCAAGACCTTCTCAATTCCTAATAATGCATGTATAATCTCCTTCAATGACTCTCTCTCTCTCTCTCTGTGTGTTAATAAATACCTAAGCATTACCTATCGTGTATTACTCTCCCCTCCTTGTAGGTAACTATAAATATAAGAAACGAGCCAGCTTCGCATTAGTCACTTGCAGCTCCAAGATGGAGTCACACCATATCTACGTTACAAGCGCTGCAGACAGTGTCATATACCCCAATAGTAGCAGTAGTTTTACCAACAACTTACAAACCTTAACGTTACACAAGGACGTGGAATACGAAGTTGGCCTGTTAAATGTGTTACTCCCTCAACGTTACTATACTATTAAGAGAGACGAGGCAAAATGCGCCATACATATAGAGTACGGGCAACTTACTTCTTCAGGCACTATTGAAAAGCGTAAGGTGCTTGTGACTATTTGGAAAAATATCTTGAGTCAGGACATTGAATACCTTATCGACCGGGTTAATAATAAAATAGGGGCAATACTAAGGGGGCTCCTTAACCGCGACAGAACCTACGTCGGAC